>VWZG01012463.1:66177-99997 GCA_013396735.1 Grallaria varia | reverse complement strand
TCTCCCTGTTTCTCTCCACTCTTCAGTTCTCTCTTGGTAGTGTCCCCCCTGTTTAAACGCCCTCACAAGCCCTTCAGCAACGGGATGGTCGACCTCCAATTCCTGTGTAACTTCTTGGAGATGCTGCCAAGGGCTTGTGCAACATGAAATTTTTGGTGGGTGAGCTCGTGGCAACCAAAGGGATGAAGGATGAGGAGCCTGTGCTCTAAAACCCTCTCGGAACTCCTGTTCTTTCTTGTTCTTCCCATCTGTTTCTCCCTGTTTCTCTCCACTCTTGAGTTCTCTCTTGGTAGTGTCCCACCTGTTTAAATGCCCTCACAAGCCCTTCAGGAACGGGAGGGATGACCTGCAATTTCTGCACAACTTCTTGGAGATGCTGCCAAGGGCTTGTGCAACATGAAATTTTTGGTGGGTGAGCTCGTGGCAACCAAAGGGATGAAGGATGAGGAGCCTGTGCTCTAAAACCCTCTCGGAACTCCTGTTCTTTCTTGTTCTTCCCATCTGCTTCTCCCTGTTTCTCTCCACTCTTGAGTTCTCTCTTGGTAGTGTCCCACCTGTTTAAACACCCTCACAAGCCCTTCAGCAACAGGATGGTCGACCTCCAATTCCTGCACAACTTCTTGGAGATGCTGCCAAGGGCTTGTGCAACGCGAGGCTTTTGGGGCCATCTGCATCTCCAATGGGCGCTTCCACTAAGGTGCTGCAGGACTGGAATGGAGCAGCATCGCCGCTGTCTCACCTTTTGATCTGGATTTACAAGCACCCGGAGGATGAACAGCACGGCTCCAGCAAAAACACAAAAAAAGGAATGTTCTCCAGTGCAGTGATTCACCTCCTGTATCCCAAAACTATAATCTTCCTGTATCTCTGCCAACTCCTTTTCTTGCTGCATTAAATTCTTTCTGCATTTAAAAAAAAACCCCAGACCTGGAGATCCAATTGTTTTCTTGCCTCTGTCGTTGTTTTACATTAATATCCTGAGTGGGGACATCCTGAAGGGACTTTTCTCTTCCCAAGTGGGGACATCCTGAAGGGACTTTTCTGTCCCCGGAGCTGGCAAAGTATTTGCACCTCGAGCACCATGTCCTGTTCTGGGCCCCTCATGGCAAGACAGACATTGAGGGGCTGAGACATGTCCAGAGAAGGGAACAGAGCTGGGGAAGGTTCTGGAAAATCAGTCCTATGAGGTGCCAGTAAACACACTCTTTTATTCCCTTTTCCCCCTCAGAAATTCAAGAACTGACCCAGTTTCTCCCTTTCATTTACTTAATTAAACTGTGACCGGATTTAAGGTTGAATGTGCTGGGTTTGCCTGGGGTAGAGTTAACACTTCAGCACAATAGTCCTTATAATAATGTTTCAAAGTAGAAAAGAATTACTCCCAGACACCCATAAAACATATAGAAAACAGTTCCAGTGAGCAGAATATTGTCCTGTTCCTGCAAACCAAACTCAAATGCTTTTGCTGCAGAGCCACAACTTCCTGTCACGTTCCAGTTTAACAGATGAATTTCATTGCCAGCCAGTAAAGCAGGAGGAAAAGTAAAAATCTACATTAAAATCATTGGGGAAAGGGGTAAGGAAGGAGTGGTGGCTTTGCTTGTGCTGATATTGGCTCTAAAAACTCAAACCACCACCTTGATCTTCCACAGAGAACAGAAGAAAGTCCATTTGAGCAGAACAAAATCTGTTTCTACACCTGCAGTTCCAGTAATTCACCAAATCCAGGGACTAAAAGCTGGAAGATGAAAAGTGTAGGGAGGGAAAAGAGGCAAATAGTCCTTAAAATAAGAAAATCAAGTGAAATGGGCTCAATCTCCCCAGAGCAGCTCATTCCAATGCCTGACAACTCTTTCCAGGAAGAAATTCCTCCTCATGTCCAAGCTGAACCTCCTGTGGCACAACCTGAGGCTGTTTCCTCTTGTCCTGTCACTTTTATATATATTTGGAAATCTCTAAAGCCCAAACATTTCAAAATTCAAAAACCTGGGGATTCTACACTGTCGTGTCTACACAACCTGAGGCTGTCAGGTGACAGCCAGTGATGGGTCACGTCCTAATCGCACCCCACCGACCCAACAGCAGCACTGAAGCATTTTGAGATGAATCACTTATTTTCCACGGAGCCAAAGCCTGGAGTTGTAGGAACAGGCTAATGCAGAGCCCCAGCTCAGGTTTCTTGCAGCTATGAAAGCCCCTGTCTGCAGCCTGAGGAGGACAAGCCTCTACAGGCAAGTCCTTAAGCACACAGAGTTAATAAATTTATTGGTTTGCTGCTATGGATTTGGAGGCATTTTGCAAATGCAAGTGGAAAATAAAACCAGGGGGAAAAAATGCAGTGTTGATGCAGAATAAGTTTTTAATGCTAGTCAAAGGCAGATACACTTTCTAAAGAAACACAGAACAGAAAGACCACATTCCCAAAGACACGTTTACACCCTGCCCACGCCACCCACCCGGAGCTGACGCTTTGTCCATCCCTGCAAACAGCATCAGAGCTGGCTCGCAAGGACTTCAGCATCGAGGAGAAGCAAGTTCTAGGTCAAGAGGGGACTGTGGGTGGCAGGGCCACCAGCAGACACCGAGCGGAACGAAGGGGAACCATCGCAAGCACTTCGAGGCAGCGCAGAGCTCTCGTGGAGGGCGGGTGGCGTCCCCAGAGCTCTGCACAACATCTGCTGCCAAGAGACTCCATCAAATCCATGCTTGCCACGCTTGGGCTGCTCTTCACCTCCAGGGCATCCCCGCTGGCTTTAGCAGCTGTAGCAGCCCCCGTAGCCGAACCTTTGGCCGTAGCGAGAGCCGTAGGGGTAACCGTAGCGGCCCGAGTAAAAACCTGGGTATCCGTAGCAGTCCCCAGAGCCATAGTAGCCCCTATAGCCACCAAGGAGACCCCCATAGCCATAGCAGTCCCCGGAGCCATAAATGCCCCGGTAGCCGTAGAGGCCCCCGTAGCCGTAGCGGTCGCCGTAGCCGTAGAGGCCGCGGTAGCCGTAGAGGCTCCCGTAGCCCCGGTAGCCACAGGGGCTCCCACAGTCGTAGCCCCGGTAGCCATAGAGGCTCCCGTAGCTGCAGGGAGAGTAGCAGTCATCTTCACACTGGCTCTGGAGGAAGGTCATCTTGCTGTGCTGGAGGCAAACCTGGTGGCAGGGAGGGAAGGAGAAGCGGTGAGTATTCCCAAAGGTCACTGTTGGAGCCCAAAAAATCTCCTCGTTGATCCCGTGAGACCAAGGGCAGGAGCAAAGTTACAACCTCGGCTCCCCATCACATCCCATTTTTATGTTTTCCTGGTTTATCCACAGACTATCACAAATCTGTTGGGTTGGAAGGGACCCACAGGGATGGAATCCAACAAGAACATCCCCACGAGTCCAGAATCCCAGAATCTGGTGAGTTGGAAAGGACCCACAGGGACTGAATCCAACAAGATCATCCCCACGAGTCCAGAATCCCAGAATCTGGTGAGTTGGAAAGGACCCACCAGGATTGAATCCAACAAGAACATCCCCAAGAGTCCAGGATCCCAGAATCTGGTGAGTTGGAAGGGACCCACAGGGATCGAATCCAACAAGAACATCCCCAAGAGTCCAGGATCCCAGAATCTGCTGAGCTGGAAGGGACCCACAGGGATCATGGAGTCCACCTTGTCTTTAAACTATTTTCCTTGTTTTCCCCCTTCCTGTGACTGGTACAAACCGTGGCTATGGAATCACCTGCTACAGATCAAACCCCGCTGCTGATCCAGGATTTTCCTGAGGGAATCCTGTCAGGAGTCAACAGCCCTAAATCTCTCCCAGGATTATCAGCTTTGCACGGAGCTCTGCATTCCCAGCTCCATCAGGGAATGCTCCAAGAAACCTCAAGGTGGTGTCTGCCATAACACACTTCAGCTTTTGGGTCCGTCCCTCCAAGTCCCATTTCAGTGATTTCCACCCGTTTTAATTTGACTCTGGAAGAGCTGGCAGCCCACCCAAGAAGCTGTGGAGTGTGAACACACCCGAGAACATCTGGCCTGCCAAACACACCTGGAGCTCTCACTTGAAATAGGAGTTTTATGGAAAATCCATCAAGGGTCACAGTGGGGAAACCCAGTTCCACCTCTGCTGTCTTAATAATCCCTTACCAGGGAGCCCCGGGTACCAGGGGCAAAACAAAGCAGGAAGCATGGATAAAACCTTAAATTCCCAGAAAACTCCCAGACAAGCCTGACATTTCAGAGAAACTCACAGACAAAATCCTGAATTTCAGAGAAGCCGCAACCCCGACAGAAATTATTCAAGCAGAAGTCCCAGTCCTTGAGAAGGAAGGAGGGAAAACTCACCGAGTTCACCAGGAGGAGGAAGGCAAAGGAGCTGATGAGGAGCCTTGAGCTCCCAGCCCTTTTTATACTCCCTCTTGGCCCTCCTGGCTTATCTAAGACGCCCTGCGTATTCAAAAAGGTTTGTAGCCTTATTGGTCGGAAAACAAATTTGCCTGTACACGTCATATCTTCAATTAATATAATTTTCTTCATTGTTTGGGATTATTAGTGTGTTCCCAGCCTCCCGTATGGCACATGTATTACAGGTTTCTTTCATCTTCAAGTTTTCTGGGCCAACTACATTCCTGATACCATTTTATTGCTTTCGTTGTCAAAACTGAGGTTTATTTACGTATAATGTAAAAGCCGTTTGGAATTTCTCAAGGACATTGGAGAGAAAGATATTTTCAGTTAAAAAAGCAAAACCTTCCCGCAGCTTTGAAAATATTTGCAGTTCAGCAGAAACTGATGCAACATGACACAGGCTTTTTATTTAAAGGACACGTAAATGCACACGTAGGTGTTTCATGTCAAACTTCGGCAACTTGAAGAAAAAGGGCCAGAACTAGAAATAAATCCTAATTCCTCTCCTCCAAAGGGCTCAAGAATCAAAGTCGTGCCGCTGCATGAGGAGAAGGAATGTTTTCCACCAAAAATATGACTCTGGCACTGTTTGCAACACTTCGGCTCATTAAAGGGCTTGACCTCAGCACAAGAACGTGGAGGATTCAAGTATGAACTTGATCTGGAACTTAATAAATGATAAGGGTTAGCACGAAAAGGGCACTAAATGCTGTTTGGCAAAGAACCACGTTAAAATCTTTTCCACAAAGAATCAACCACACGTATTGAACCCCAGGAACGCCGGAGTTCATGGCACAACTCCTTGGATGACCTTCACCTAATTCCTGGCATTAATTTGAATGGAAAATGAGCGTAATAATGAGCAAACAGGATGTAGAGGCTTCCTCAGAATTTTGAATACCAAAGCACTTCATAAACACTCATTAATGTTTTCAATTTGCAAAGTGTTGCAGGATTTAAATATTAATAGTTTGCCACCGAAAGACACCTCCAGATTTAATAATACGGTCACTTCCAGGACACTTCAAGGTCTCCTGTTTCCGAGCTCTATTAAGGTGCTACTTATGTTGTATGAAAGTCAAACTATCCCCTCCTCCCCCCCAAAAAACCCTTCTAAAATAGGAAGGGATCTTTGGGAACGTTCACAGGACACTTGAGAGACGTCTTTGAAGTTGCTGTTGCAGAACTTGAGACAAAAACCCAACAGAGCTTCTGTGGAGGGACCCCCACCAGGCTCTCTGGGAAGTAGGTAGAGGTCATCATGATGCTTGGAAGCTCCACCACTCTTTGGCACACCAAAGCCAAGCCTATCCCTTTGGTCCCCAACGTGTCGCACCGCAAGATGCAAAAACCAAGCCAACGGAGCACCTACGAGGCGATTGCGCAACGCCTAATGGTCTAAATATCTCCCCAAATTATTCCCAGCCCTCCAACCGCAAGGAATTCCCGGCAATTTTCCTAGAAATGTGCTGAGCCCGTTTCTCCTTGTTTTAAGATTAAAGAAATTCTGGAGGTGTTACGCACATGGCGCGACGCCGAACTCGGGAAATATGAAAATCGGTGACGCCGGCGACGTCAACTGGAGGAATAAAGAGCCTGATGAGATATGTTGGATAACTCTAGAGCCCGGGACGGTATAAATACGGACCTCCAGCTCCGAAACTTCATTCGCTCCTCTCAGCTACTCAACTGATCCCCTCGGTGAACCGGGTAAGTCAATCCTGGCTCTACTCTCCTGTCTCTGTGTTTGCCTAAACATTTGTGTGTGCATGGATATGTCTAAATATATGTATTTGTATAGAAATTTATATATAATTTATTACTATCTCAGAGGTACTGGTGTGTCCATACATATATGACATATACAAGACGTGGCTACATAGAGGTACAGATAATTTTTAAGCAGTTCCTTGTCATTTTGGAGCTAATCCTAACCATAAAATTCCCTGATATTGCAAGGAATTCCTTCACTTGAACTTTTTTTTCTCTTCTTTCCTGTGCTTGTTTAATATTAGACTTTAAAGTGATGAAAATTTGAAGTTTTCTGCTGCGATTTTCAAGTCAAAAGTAATTTCCAGTTCTCGCTTACATTTTTATTTAATTTATTTAAATTCCTCTGATTTATGGGGATGGGAAAAGTTCCGTTCTCGGCTGGTAAAACATTTCTTAAATTTGTTCAGTCAGCGATTTTCAAAAGCCGAGGGGAAAAAATTGCGACAAGTTGTTTGGGACTGGGGAGATCAGAAAAATAAATGGGATAATTAAGAGGATGAAGGCAGGAGGGGAAGGAGTTGCATTTCCTTCCAGCCTTTCCTCCTGCCGTCAGCAGCCCATAAACCTCGTTTCTGGGTGTGTGTTCCAGGCTCACCAACATCAACAAGCCATGACCTTCTACAGGGACTTCTGTGACGACGGGTGCTACTCCCAGCTTGGCTACGATGACTTCTATGGCTTTGGGGGCCTGAATGGCTTCAGATTCGGGAGCCCCTTTGTCTACTCACGACACGGGAGCCCCTTTGGCTACAGAGGCTTTGGGAACCTCTATGGGAACAGGGGGTTCCTTGGTTATGGGGGCTCTTATGGGTACGGGGACCTGTACGGGTCTGGGTATGGATACCCCTTCTTCTCTCGATTCGGAGGGAGGTTCTACTGAAGCTGCTGCTCCAGCAGGAAAAGCAGCCGAGGACTGAAATGCAGGACACGGATCCAGGGCTGGTTTATGGTGCTGAGAAATGCCAGGCACTCACACATCTGGCTGAGTTCTGGGGGCCTGTGGGTGCCAGGCTGCCGAAAACTACTCCACGTGTAACTACTCCACTCGTAACCCTCTCTAACATCTCCTGTTTCTTCAGCTGTACCTCTGAAGGGCAACTTCAATTGCAGCAAGAGCTGAGGCACCTTCAGAACATGTTGTGGGAGTAGGGCAAGACTTTCGGGGTGTGAGGAAAGCGCTTTTTAGTTTTGACTCACAACCACTTTGTATCGCCGTAGTAGTAGAAGGAGTTTCTGCAACCACTTTGCTCAGCTTGAAGGTTCAACAAAGACGACATCTAGTAGAGAAGCTCCTGTTGATTGTCCATGCTGTGCCTCGTTTGAGAGTGAACATGACTTCCAAGCAACTCTGTGGGCAAGGAACATGTTCTGTACTGCCAGACTCCACCATTTCCACCAGGAAAAGCATCGCCCACCACCAGAAACTCTCTGCTTGCTGAAGACCCTTTTGTATCTCTGCAAACTTCTTTCTGTTACTCATTGTTTCTCTTTTTCAATAAAATTGTTCTCTTAGTAGTTCCAAGTGTCTGGTCTTCTTTAGTCTGGGCTCATACACCACTTAAAAAGGACCACCAGCCACTCCAAACAGCCACAGAGTGAGAGGGAAGTCTCGACTCCAGATGCTGGAGACAATCACCACATCTCCTCCTGAATTGCTCCTGCCCTGACTCATTTCCTCCGGGTAGGAAGTTCTACCTCAACTAACCTGTGACCTTGGGTTTTTGCCCAAATTCTTCTCTAAAAAAAGGGCTGTCTGCTGAATGAGTGTGTCCCCAAACACAGAGTCCTGGAGCAACGTTGGGGGTTGGGTTTGAGCAGCAGATCTCAAAAGGCGAGAGATGGAGTGAAGCCTCACAGTCTGCCAAGGCAGGAGAGCAGCGACACTCAAGGTTAAAGACACCCGAGAGAAAAGAGCAAAGGCAACCAAGCCGTGACCATCTGCTGGAGGAATCATCTCCTTTGCAAACTGAACAGCCAGGTTCTTCAGGGAGTTCCTGTCAGCCTCCACCATGTCACCTTAGGAGACTGAGGAGTCTTGATTTAGATTTATAATACCAAAGATTACAATCTGGAGCAGCCCAGACAGAGCTGCGTGGATCCCCTGCGAGCCCAGCCACACATCAAAGACATCACCAAGAGTCACAGCTCTTGTTGCAGAAGTCGCTGTGAGGGGCCACCTCTGGGCTGATTTGCAGGAGATACCCATGGCCACCTCCTTGCCTTCTCATGGTGGCCTCCCATGGAAGCACTTCTGCATTCCGGAGCAAAGCAGAGGAAAGGGGCAGGAAAATAACGAAGGGAGGAGATTGGAGCAGCACTTCCATGGGCAGGGAACCAGGGATAAGAGGCAGAATAGTCCCTGAGCTGTAAATGCTGGTCCTACAGCCCAACATCCATTTCTTTACATCATGTCATTGATTTCCCCAAAACTGTTTGACCTTGAACCAGGCTGTAGCAGGGGAGGAGATCCACAGCTCCCTTTCCTTCTCTGGGGAAGGAGCTGCCACATCCAAGAGACAGGTCTGGCCTTCTGCCTCACAACTCACCTCTTGGTGTCCTAATTTGAGCAAGACAGACCCAGCTCAGGACGCCTCAGGAAGAGGGTCAGGGGAGGAACCTCCACCCAAACGTCCCAGCACGGCATGTCCGTGGTAAATCAGGGCAACCCTTTGAAACTGCAAAGCTATTAAGAGATGTTTAGTAATCCTTCTGCTGGCTGCTGTCAGCAGCAAAATGGGTTGGGTTCCCCAGGGAAAACATTAGGAAATGGTGGAGTCTCCCAACGCTATAAATGCAGCTTATCTCCCTCCGCCTCCCACCTGGGCTCACGGAAGGGCTTTGAGAGATGCAGGGGAATAAAACCCAGAAAAGCCAAAGGTTTGGGGGAAATTCTCAGCCTGCCCCAGGGTCTCTTGGCCCCAGTTTAACCTCAGTCCCTGTCCAGGTTTGCCAGCACAAAATTACTTAGGATGGTTCTTCCCTTCCAACATCCCCCTCGGCTCGTTGCCTTCCGAGAGCCACCACCCGGCCCTGGGGAACACGACCCACAGGTGGTGATTCCCTGCCTTCCTCGGCCTTCCCAGACCTTTCACCTGCCTTCACCTCCCTCCACCACGCTCACCTGGAGCCACCTGGGTGCCACCTCATGTCCCTTTTCGCTTTGAAGACGTCACAGCTCCGGCTGCGGCGCTGAGGCTGCCCCAATGCACCTCTTTGCAGCCTCCCAGCCAAGCAAGCTGAGCCCTCCAGGGATCCCGGGAACATCCAGGATCTCCTGCTCTGCTGCAGGTCGAGCTTATGGAAACACTGGAGCCCACAGAAGGAGGAAAAGCAATTTCTCACCCCAGATGCCCCGGCCACGGGGCGATCTGGGCTGTGCTTCTAGCTGAGACTGCATCATTTTCTTACCTATTCATTCCAGCACATCAGGATGATCCAGGAAGTTCCATATCATTGTGGAATTCCAGCCCAGAGCACTTCCAGGGCCCCCTGAGCATCAGCCAACATCACCAATGCTCATTTCCTATGGATCTGTCCTAAAATCTCCGGAAGATTTGAGTTTCTCCAACACGTTGCAGGGGTGGGTGAAGAGCATTTTCATTATTTTGGAGGGGTTTTGGTCAGAGAATCACGGAATGGTTTGGGTTGGAAAGGACCTCATCTATTTCCACCCCCCTGCCATGGGCAGGGACACCTTCCACCAGCCCAGTTTGCTCCAAACTGTCCTTGGACACTTCCAGGGATGGGAAATCCAAAACCTTTCCGGGCAACCTGTGCCAGGGCCTTGCCACCCTCACAGGGAGTAATTTCTTCCCAATATCCCACCTAAATTTCCCCTCTTTCAGCCCAAACCCATCCCCCTTGTCTTATCATCCAGTTCCCAGGTGAACATTTCCTCTCCAATTTCCCTGTAGAGACTAAATGGAGAATCCAGATCCCAAATCTGGAATTCTTTCATGTCCTGGGGCTGAAGAAAAGGAGGCTGGTCAGAGGAACTCTGTGCCTCGCTGAGACATTCCCATAACAGAGGACAGTTGGCTCCTTCAACCAACACGAAACCACCTCCTGCAATTTCTTTCAGCCGGTCCCGACAGGATGAATTCACTGCACACGTTGTGGGAAATTATCCATTTAAATGCACCTTGGGAATAACCCACACAGGCACTGCCCCAGGACCTGCCTCTGGCACAGAGATTCACTGCGAGACTGAGACTTGCCCCTAAGGGATAAGCCTGTCCTCAATGAGAGACTTGGCCCCTGACTAGTGCCCGAAGTGGAGCAATTTTTCAAATGAACTCTTTTAAAATGCAACCTTTTAAGAGAGGAGAAAGTGGGAGGTGATACAGGGGGGGGATGGCCTGGTTGGAGGCAAAGAGAGAAACAAGAATTTCAAAATTCAACATATTTAGATGAATATTGTTAATCCGTAACTACTGCTACCCTTAATAATTAGTTTCAATAATGAACCTAAGAGACATTAGGACATGCTTCTATCTTAAAAGGACATTAAATATCCTTAGTAAGATACTTGATATCTTTAGTCCTCTGAAAGCCTAAGGGCATTTCACACGAGTACATTTTATGTCAAAACTAATAAAAATGTCTCATAAACAGTTCCATAAAATCCACTGCCAAATTTTCCTCATTTTACTGGCTTTTGCTGTTTTGTGACAACTGGAAATCTCAACTTATTCCACAGAAGTGCAACTTGAGAACCTCAGTGAAGTGCAGCTCGTTTCCAAAAGCCCCATTAGCATGACAATAAAGGTCCTTTCATCTGGGTTTTGAGGTTTGGGGGATTTCTGCGGTTGGGGAGAATCTGGTTTATTCACCTCCTCTAGGACTCACCAACAGCCAATTACACCCTATTACAGTGCCTGGACACCTTTGTTTTCCTTACACATGAGGATAACAATTCCCCAAAGAGTGACTGCTGCGAAACCATCCCACATTCTCCCACCACCTCACAATGCTTAATTGTACTGGTTCCAATATTAATACACCACATAACATTTCAAACACAGCACAGCAGCATGGGAAAGCTTGGGAAATGTTTATTATCAATAGAGTCGTGGGAAAAGGCAAAATTTCTTGAGTGGACATCACCATTTGTTTTTCCAAGCCTGGGTTATGTTGTGACCTTTCACTTTATCAGAGATATTGAGGGGCTGGAGCGTGTCCAGAGATGGGAATGGAGATGGAGAAGGGGCTGGAGCAGCAGGAGAAGGGGCTGGAGCAGCAGGAGAAGGAGCTGGAACAGCAGGAGAAGGGGCTGGAGCTGCAGGAGAAGGGGCTGGAGCAGCAGGAGAAGGGGCTGGAGAACTCCTGAGGGAGCTGAGGAGGCTCAGCCAGGAGAAAAGGAGGCTCGGGCGGGACCTTCTGGCTCTGAAATTCCCTGACAGGAGGTTGGAGCCAGGTGAGGGTCAGGAAGAAGGGACAGGATAAGGGGACAGGGCCTCAGGCTGTGCCAGAGGAGGGGCAGGTGGGACATGAGGAGGAATTTCTCCATGGAAAGGGTGGTGAGGCTTTGGAAGGGGCTGCCCAGGGAGGTGGTGGAGTCCCCCCCCCTGGAGGTGTCCAAGGAATGACTGGACGTGGCACTGGGTGACGAGGTGGGGATGGGGCACAGGGTGGGCTCGATGGCCTTGGAGTCTTTTCCAACCCAGATGTTTCTGCGACTGTTGTCAAACACTGAGCAGAGCAGTAAAGCCAGAAAATAAATTTTTTGCTCTAAACCAGCTGCTCTTACATAACATTTGGCTTCAGACCCTCCTTGGCAGCGCCAACATCCCTCTGCTCTGCTGTGTCACTGCCTGGCTGGGGAGGTTGAGCCTGAGGACACCAAAAAACAGGTGCCAGAAAAGCCAATATTGAGCAAAAAAGCTCCTCATTGCTGAGCAGGACCAGAAATGTGGGAATGGGAGAGCTCCAGCCCAGAGGCTGCTGCACCAAGGAGATGCACATTGCCAAATCCCTCGGGAATATCATCATCATCATCCTGACAGGATGGGGTCGGTGCAGCAGGACAAAGGCACCCGGACAAGGAGGGACACGAAGGCACAGGGGCCAATATCACGTTGCAATGTCATGTTTAATGAGGAAGAAGCAGCTGATACAGAGGCAGGCTTACAAAGCAGGGATGACAAATTGTCCACAGGCCGTGGGTCAATGCTGGATGACTAAGGAAGTGGCTGGTGCCACTTGCCCCGTGGGGACACTCAGGGCTGAGTGCACAGCATGGACACAGAGCACGGGCTGCTTGACTCCAACACCCTCTTCATCCATCAGTGGCCACTCAAAGAGCCTACAAAGGGATCTAAAGTGGATCTTGCACCAAACCCCTTTGCGTTGTTGCAATCACAGAAGCACAGAGTGGTTTGGGTTAAAAGGGGCCTTAAAGACCATCTCGTTCCACCCCAGTTTGGGTTAACAGAGACCTTGAAGATCATCCCATTCCACCCCAATGCCAAGGGCAGGGACACCTCCCACTAGACCAGGTTGTTCCAAGCCCTGTCCAACCTGGCCTTGAACACTTCCAGGGATGGGGAATGCATGGAACAACCCATGCCAGGGTCTCACCACCCCCTTTTTCATTATATTTAATCCAAACCTATTCTCTGTCAGCCTGAAGCCACAGAGACCCCCAAAAGCCCCCAAGGAATTAGCAACACAATCCATGGCATCAAGAACAGAGCACTGGGAGAGTCAGGAGGGCTTTGGAGAAAGAAAATAAAGAAGGGTGATCTCAGAAGGACACAAATGGATTTTTCAGGTGTTCTCAACATCTCCAGATGTTTTTGGACGCGGCCCCAAACGCTCCACTCTTCCCAAACTCTGTGCCCTGGAGCTCAGCCACATCTCCACACCCTGCTGGTCTTCTCCCCTCAGCAGAACCTCTCTGTGGGTTTTTAGCAGGGCCTGCAGGACCCCACGGGGTACCCCCGAGCCCACCTGGCCCCACCATAAACGTGGGAGCCGCCGGGGGTGCGGGCAGCGTTAAACCCAGCCCCAACTTCGGGTGCCCCCGCAGACCCCACCACGCTCTGCTGGGGGAAGGTGCTGAGGATGGGCCCGGGGAAGGTGACCACCACGGGCGGGGGGTAGATGACCACGGTGGAGTCGGGGCACTGGCGCACGCAGGGCTCGTTGCAGGTGTCGGCGAGGGGCTGGGGCACGGCCACGCCGCAGAGGGACGCACTGCCGTCGGTGCAGGGGCTCTGCGTCTGCGCCATCGCTCGGGGAAGGGTCCACCTGAAGGGCGAGGGAACAGCACGGGAAGGAGGCACAAATCGTTAATGGTTTCGTGGTCAAAAGTTGTAAGAGGAGGCTGCAAAGAGGCTCGAGGGAAAGGCAGAGTTTTCATGGCTCGGCTCCCAGAAAAAAAAGCCTGTAAATCTTGTGTTGAACTCAATAATATCCGGGAGGAGTTTTCGTGAAATATTAACTGCAGAATCACAGCATATTCTGAGTTGGAAGGCACCCACAAGGATCGTGGAATCCAACTCTTAGATCTCACCCTGCAGAATCACAGAATACTCTGAGTTGGGAGGGACCCACAAGGATCGTGGAGTCCAACTCTTAGATCTCACCCTGCAGGATCACAGAATATTCTGAGTTGGGAGGGACCCACAAGGATCGTGGAGTCCAACTCTTAGATCTCACCCTGCAGAATCACAGAATATTCTGAGTTGGAAGGGACCCACAAGGATCGTGGAGTCCAACTCTTAGATCTCACCCAGATCTGCATTTTCCCAACGCCAGTAGCTGAGCATTAATTTATTCATTTACAGAATCACTAAGGTTGGAAAAGACCTCCAAGACCACCAAGTTCAACCTTTGACCCATTGCCACCTTATCAACGAGACCAGAGCACCAAGAGCCACATCCAGTGGTTTCCACCAAGAAAAGCTCAGTCTGATACCACAACATTTGGCTTAAACCCACACTCAGGCTTTGTTAAGAGAGGACTTCAGGTGTCACTTACCTACAGCACAGGAGAAGGCAAGAGAAATAATCTCACCAGATCTGATGAGGAGCACTTTTATACTCACCCTCAGACTGCCCAGTGCATGAATCACCCACGTGCAGAACTTCCTAATCAATTACTGAACACGTTTCTTTCGAGATTCAACGTTGTTAATGAATGTCAATTGGTTTAAATAAATCACCCTTCGTAATTATTAGCTTGTCCCTGCGTGACCTGTCCTTTGCTGCCTTCCTGACCTTCCAAAACTTTATGTGGAGGGGACACTCTGCATCTCGTGTTTATGTGGTTCATCCTTGATGTCTTCCATGAACGGACTCATTCTTGGGCTGGTGGTAACCAGACATTTTCCTGGATGAAAATACACTCAACTCGGCCCAGGAAGAGTTAAAAAAGCAAAGGATAAACTCTGGTGAAATCAGATGAATCCAAAGCCTGGACAAAGCTCTGGCACTGGGCAGAAATCCTGGATTTTATGGAGTTATAGCCCCAAATCAGTCAGGGCAGCTCTTCCAGTCCAACACGGAGCGCACGTGTCTTTAACACTCACGTTACATCAATAAAACAGGAAAGAAGGGCAAGACCACATTTTACATGGAATTAAATGTCCCGTCTTTTTGAAGCTGTAAAAATTAGGGGGGTGGCAAAAAGGCCATAAATAGGGTGTGACTGAGCCAAGACCTTGTTCTCTGCTGAAAACTGCTCGGGGTTCGTGTCACTGCAGGGTGGATTTATCTGAACATGAAGATTAACACTGACAACATTCATGCCAAGGCTTTCTGAAAGAGCTTTCAAAGCACACCATAAAAGCTCATTAGTGCTCTACACGACTGGGGTTGTCATGTGGATCATTTTTAACGAGGGCGTTACAACTCCAACGCCACCAGAGCCGATGAGGAAACAAAAGCGATGAGCCAACGGGTGAAGCAGAGCCAGAACTTGGCACCCGAGGAAGGAACACACCACAGCTGGCCCTGTGTCAGCTCAACGTGCCACGTAAAACAAGCTGAGGGATCAAATTCCAGCACCTTAAAAGCCAAAGACGCGGGACACCAAAATCACCCTCTCTGAAAGCATCACGATAAAAACTTATAGCATCAAAGGAGAGCTTGACACTGGAGCTCTGAAGACACTTATTTGGGTAAGTGTTCCACCAAACAGGCAGGCACCAACAACCCAGTCCATCCCTGAGACCACCCAAAAGAGCATCACAAAATCCCAGCATTATTCAGAGAGAGTAAGACCTCCAGGATCATTGAGCCCAACATTTGCCCCACGGCAGGGGGGCTGGAATGAGATGAACTCCAATGTCCCTTCCAACCCAAACCATTCCCCTTTCAAACACATAAATCTGTAGTATTTGGTACAATCAGGGAGGTAAAGGCTTCACCAGGTCTTTTTCTAAAGAGATTCTCCAAGCTGGGAAGAGGAAAATAAGAATAACCACATTGGCATGACCTGTGTCAGAGCCTGTTTTAACCTCACACCTCAGCTTTGCTCCCCTGCTCAATGAAGACACCTCAGCTCTGATAAATGAAGACACCTCAGCTCTGATAAATGAAGACACTCCTCACGGGAGCTGTGATTGCACAGACAGATGTTTACAGCCGTCCACAAAACCAGAGTGGCACGGACAAGTTGTTAAATAGCACCTTCACAACAGGACCTCTTAAAACTCCTCACAAATGCTCATTAATGTTTTACATGAGCAAAGCTGTCCAAGCTGAGCTCCATTATGAGCAATGTCAGCGTTAAGCCAATTTAGAGGCCACGTCTGGAGACATCAAAGGCTCTTAATTACATCACAGTTTCTCTTGTGATGGACCAGAACGAGGCACACGCACAGGGAGCAGCAGCACAGGCACAGCTGAGCTCCAGGAGTGAAGCAGCAGCTCTTGGGATGGTTGTAGGGTGAGGGAATGGGGGCATTGGGAAGATCTCCCCACTCTGGGGTCAGCTGGGATGAAAGGTTTTGGAAGGGCAGGTGGTGACAGGACGAGGAAACGGCTTCAAACTGACAGAGGGGAGGTGCAGGTGGGATATTGGGAAAGAATTCTTGGCTGTGAAGGTTGGGGAGGTCCCAGAATGGATTTCCCACAGAAGCTGTGGCTGCCCCAACCCTGGAAGTGTCCAAGGCCATGCTGGAGCAACCTGGGCTAGTGGGAGGTGTCCCTGTCCGTGACAGCAGAACAAGATGGGCTTTAAGGTCCCTTCCAACCCAAAGCATTCCATGACAATCCAGTCCAAGCTGGTAACACCTCTTTTCTCACCAAAGAAACCCACCCAGACGTCACCAACATGGTTTCTACTCAAACCAGGGTTCCTGTAGGACCACAGCAACCTGGACAAAGCACTTGGCCCTCCCATCCAGCTCTAAATCCTTGGGAAAATCAGGATTCCTTCCCAGCCAGCTCTGCCACTTTCCAAGCAGACCTAAGTTGGCCACAGGATGAGTCCTGGCCACGGCCCTGAGTGGTTTTTTCACCCCTGCCCAAAAAAATCAGGATTGGTGTTTTTCCTGAGCATCTTCCCCTCGTGTCCAGGCGTAGAAACCAACCAAATGCAAAGCCCAATAAACGCAGGGAATGACTCCTGTAAAGGTCGAGGAGCAGGGGATCAGCCACGCAACGAGGAGCTGAGTCAAGCTTGGCCAACCTTGCTTTCCAGAGCCACATTCCTCAACGTCCCAACTCCTTATCTGCAGGGGGGGAAAAATGGAGTTGGAAGCTTCATTTTCCCAGCCCTTCTGCTGCTCCTGGATTGTGAGTCCGGAAAAACCAGCTTTGAGAGGAGAGGGGTCGATTTCTTGATGCAACTGATGATGTCAAGGGAATAAAAGGCGGCTTTTCCTTGTCCCATAAAGCTTTAAAATGAAAAGAACCCGCAGGGTGTGAGGTGTTTTTTTCACAGGATTTGGGGATAACGATGCATTAACGAGCACAAGGGAGCGAAATAATTACAGCCACCAAAAAAAGAGTTGCATAGGAACAAATTCCCTCCTGCAGCTAATTAGGATTTGATACACGGTGGCTCAGGTTTTCCGTGGTCTGAAGGACTATAAAAACACCATATAAAAACACCCTTTTCCAAGCTTTCAATCCAGTTCTTACTCTCCACTGGGAGCTCGGTGAGTTATTTGCCTGCTTCTATTTCTAACTGGGAAAATGCCATTTTGTTGGTGCTTTGAACTGGAAACTGGACCCTGCAGAAATACCTGACACTGCGAATTAGGAGGGTGGGTTTTTTCAAAGGTTCTTGGGTTTGTGGCTTGTTTGGGGTTGAGTTTGGGGTTTTTTTTATAGACAGATAGAGGCTTTTAAAGCTGAGCCTGAGATTTACAGAACCTCACTCAGTTTGGGATGTGGATTCCACCTTGATCCAACCATTGAGGTCCCTGTATCTTTAATTTGCTTTGTTAAAGTTGAATTTTAGATTTCCCCAATAACAGAGGCCACTTATTTTAGTAGTTCCAGTGATTAGGTCTGTTGGCAGCTGAACTTCGACATCCAATTCAGAGACTGGGGTGGATTCCTGGTAATTTTAACCTGGAAAAGCCTCTTGCCTGTCTGAGACCCCTTTTTATGCACTTTTTGGGGGATTCTTCTTTGAAAGAGTCAATGGACCTCCCTGTTGGAGCATGACCCAGGTTTGGATCAGGCTGGGAGAGGTGGGAACGTTAAGTCTGGAGAAGAGAAGGTTGTGTGGAGACCTCAGAGCACCTTCCAGGACCTGAAGGGGCCACAGGGAAGCTGGAGAGGGGCTGTTCATCAGGAACTGGGGTGACAGGACAAGGGGATGGGGTCACACTGACAGGGGGGAATTTTAGGCTGGATATTGGGAAGAAATCCTTCCCTGGGAGGGTGGGAAGGGACTGGAATGGATTTCCCAGAGAAGCTGTGGCTGCCCCATCCCTGGAAGTGTCCAAGGCCAGGTTGGACGGGGCTTGGAGCAGCCTGGGATGGTGGAAGGGGTCCCTGCCCGTGGCAGGGAGTGGGATGGGATGACTTGTCCTCTGCACCTGCAAAGTCAACTGCCACCAAATTGCAAGGTACGGATGCCCAAGAGCCATTTGCTGGTGCTGAGGAAGCTGATTTGCAGTCAGATTTTAAATTGTCGTTGGGAAATCCGAGGTCTCAGCACTTCTCTGTGCTCAGTCACATCCTTGGAATGGACTCCTGGGTCCTGTGACATCCCACAGGTGGGCAATGCCCCTTCCAGGGCAGGGATTGTCCCTCTGGGCTGGGCACTGGGAAGGGGACCCCAAGTGTTGTGTGCAGTCCTGGGCCCCCCAGTTCACACTGAGGGGCTGGAGCGTGTCCAGAGAAGGGAACAGGGCTTGGGAAGGGGCTGGAGCAGCAGGAGAAGGGTCTGGAGAACTCCTGAGGGAGCTTGGGAAGTTCAGCCTGGAGAAAGGGAGGCTCAGGGGGAACCTTCAGGTCGGACTCTGTGAAGAAATTCCCCCTCATGTCCCACCTGCCCCTCTCCTGGCACAGCCTGAGCCGTGTCCCCTTGTTCTGTCCCTGTTCCCTGGGAGCAGAGCCCGACCCACCCCAACTCCCTGTTCCTGTCAGGGAGTTGCAGAGCCAGAAGGTCCCCCGAGCCTCCTTTTCTTCAAGCTTTAAAAAAAAACAAACCCAAAGCCTGATGCCACATCACCCGGCCAATTACCAAGATAAGGATCCTCTGCTCTGCAGTTTCCAGGAGCAGAAGGAAGGGCCATGTTTAACTTTGCTTTACCTCGTGCCAGCAGAAAGCAATTCCAGTCCCAGCTGAAGTGTCTGGAAAGGAAAGCGATGCCAGCCCTTCCCATGCAGAGCTGAGAGCTCAGCACTGACCCCAGATATGCTGAAGAATAAAGGTCACTCCACATCCAGGCCTGAAACTGCCCCTTCTCCAGGGATAACCTGCTCCACAGGACAGCTGAAGCTACAGGAGAGGCTGTTGGGCAAAGGCACCACTTGCAGGTTCTGCTGGAGAGATGAGGGTCAGGAGAGCAGCAAACTGAGCACAAAGGCAGCTCCGTCAGACCCCCGCAGGGATCCACAGGGAACTCCCTCCCCTTTCTTCCCTGCTTTGTTTTTGAGGTTCATCACACCCAAACACACAGACAGACACAGACACAGACAGACAGACAGACACACACACACACAGACACACACACAAACACACACACACGCACACACACAGACACAGACACACACCCAGACACAGACACACACCCACACCCACACCCACATGCACCCAGGACAATGTCTCCTTACAGGTACCAATAGAAGCAACAGTTCTACATCCCAAATCTTCAGGGAATTCCTTCACTTCTCTTCCCTCCTTGGCTGTTTCAGGTTCATTTCTCCCCCAGAACAATGTCATGTCATGGCTCCCCATACAAGCAGCAGTCCTGCATCCCAGATCCTCAGGGATTCCCATCACCTCCCTCCCCTGATTTGTTTTCCAGGTCCATCTCCCCCTGTGGAACGATGTCCTACTACGGGTACCAGTACAAGCAGCAGTGCTACATCCCGGGTGGAATGAAGTGCCCCACACCCGTGTTTGCCCAGCAGTGCCACCCCTCCAGGGTGGTGAAGTGCGTGTCATGCCCACCGTGTGCCCCCGTGGGCACCAAGGTGTGCACAGTGAGGAAGACCCTGCAGAGCCCTCGGTGCTCCCCGTGTTCCTCGGGCTGCGTGGAGACCCACATCGTGGAAGGTCACTCCTCCTCCTCCTCCTCCTGCAGCTCCAGGTGTCTCAACCCCTGCACAGTGAGCTTCCCCCAGCCCCACGTGCAGGGCAGGGAGCACCTCTGCCTGTCCCAGTGTGGGCAGGCAGGTGTGAGGAGGTGCCCTCAGGTGTGTGCCCCGGTTCCTCAGGTGTGCGCCCCAGCTCCTCAGGTGTGCACCCCGGCTCCTCAGGTGTGCACCACGGCCCCCCTGTACCAACACAGCTCTTACCCTTACTCCTACCAGTGGTCCAACAGCTACCAGTACAACTGTGGGCAGCAATGAACCCCACGGAGGTGCCCACAGGTGGTGGAGAGCAAGACTCTCACCCCGCCGTTGAGGTGCACCTTGCAGGAGGACATCTCTCCTCCTGACATCGCCGGGGCCTTTGGGCATCCTGGCACCTCTGAAAAGCAGCCCTTATTTAATCCTCTCGCTCTGTATTAGGTTTAGGGGGTCTCAAAGCTTCGTATCTTCAGCCTCTCATCTCCACTGGCCTCAAGTCTCAGCTGCGTGAAGACAGTTGGTTTATTTTCACAAGGGTGTAAAGGAAATGTGAGTTTCACCATGGGCACAGCCACTCACATGGATGATGTTGCACCAAAGCAGCCTCGGTGCCAACATAAAACTTAGGGCCTCTCATGCTCATCCTGCTATGAACAAACATCCCTTTCTGCTTCTGACTTTGCTGCAGAGGAAAATTTGTAAAGAAAATTGGGTTTTTTTAGCCCAAGGAGGTGGTGGAGTCCCCACCCCACGGTCGTGACACTCAGTGCTCTGGGCTGGGTGACAGGGTGGGGATCAAAGGTTAAACTCGGTGACCTTTGGGGTCTTTTCCAACCTAAAGGCCCCTGTGATTTAAATTCTGCGCTTTGTTTTCTATGCAACCGAGAGAAATAAGATCCAAAAAAAAATATGGAAACTGGTGGAAAAGAGAGCTTGACTTTCAAGTCAAGGGTGAAGCAACTCACTCTTGAAGCATTTACTCCTTAAATGTCCACCTCTGATGGCTCAGCTGGAAGTCAGAGGGCATTCAGTCTGCCCAGCTTTATCCTCTGTGGCATCTCCCAATAAAACCTCTCCTGCATCAAACGATTTGCTTTCTAATTTGTGTGGGGTTTTTATCCCCTCCATCCCTTTCCACCCTCGGCTCAGAGCTGAAAATGCCCAGCCATGGAAAGGCAAGCTCTGCTTCCAACGTGGGCTGGGAAGGAGTCCCCAGTTCCCCCCAGAGGATCCCCAAACGCCTCCCAGGAAAGCTGCGGGATGACAAACAGGGAATCCAGAAGTCCCAGGCACTGGAATTGTCAGGGCAGAGCTGCAGCCCCTACACAGCTCAGGAATGGAGGGGTTCCGAGCCCATCAAACACTAAATGCCACTTCAACCTTCCCGAAATCGTTCCTTGCCCTTTCTCAGCTGCACCGCAGCAATTCCTTGGGCTCCATCGTGTGGCCAAAGGGATTCAGGGAGCAGGAGACACATTCCCAGAGCTGAGAATTCCACACAACACCCCCCCAGGACCCCCAAACACCCCATAAGGAGCAGTGTCAGAACGAGAACCAGCAGAAATTGTTCATTTTGTAGGGAGTTTATTTTCTTTTTCTCTGACATGGTGCCTCGAAGATGATATTCCCAAAGATGCCATTCATGGCAAGGTTAGGGAGGCTCCGGGGCTCCAAATTCTGTTCGACTCACGGAGCAATGAAGCGTCTTTTCAAAGAACAGAAGGTTTGAAGTAATAAATAAATTGGCTTGGAGTGAAAAAGAAAATTAGAAAAAATGGAGACAGCAGCTCTGAGGTGGCACAACTCGCCTGGAGCCCGCGCAGGGCAGGGTGACTGACTGGCCCCTCCAAGGAGAGCAGGAATGAAGTCCTCGCTCCCCACCACGCAGCCAAAGGGCAAATCTCGCACGGGGCTGCTCAGAGGAGGGTGAAGCCCTTTGGTGACACCCAACAAGGGGAGCCCTCCCGTTCCCTCTCCTGGCTGCTGCACAACCCTGGAGGCTGGAAAAGCCCTCCAAGGCCATCGAGCCCACCCTGTGCCCCATCCCCACCTTGTCACTCAGTGTCACATCCAGGTGTTCCTTGGACACCTCCAGGGGTGGGGACTCCACCACCTCCCTGGGCAGCCCCTTCCAAAGCCTCACCACCCTTTCCTGGGAGAAATTCCTCCCAATGTCCCACCTGTCCCTCCCCTGGCACAGCCTGAGCCGTGTCCCCTTGTCCTGTCCCTTTTTCACTTGGCTCCAACCTCCTGCCAGGGAATTTCAGAGCCAGAAGGTCCCCCCCCACCCCGAGCCTCCTTTTCCCCACCATGAGCCCCCCCCTGTAATGAATGAGTTAACTTTGTTCCTAAAAACGTAAGTAAAGAGGATTTCATCTGCTTGTCTAAAAGTCACAGGAATGTGAAGAGCCCCGTGCTCATGGAAGGCCACGGGTAGCCAGTTAAAATAAACTTCCCATCCCGGTGATTTCCATGTGAGAGGGGGACATCTCCCACCTCAAGCCAATTCGGGTAATCCTTACATCCTGACAATTCACACTTGAAGGAAAAACATCCATCACCTAACAACGACTTCCAGGACCTCCAAAAGGCAATTTACGACCGCCTGGTAATTGTCAGCAGAGACACATGCACAATGCGGAGATAACCGGCTCACGTACACAAGAGTTAAAAATTGTCTAAATAAAGAGATTTTTCCTCAGTATGACGCGAGCCTAGGGAGGAGCACTGTGTCCCCGGCCGCCCAGCGCTGTAGTTTGCTCTCTTATCGCTTGCTAATTAATTCGATCTTTCATTTAATACAAACTGGCTCTTCCAATTTGTCACGAGCGTCTATAACACCCCCAGCTCCCTCTGGAGTTCTCCAGCCCCTTCTCCTGCTGCTCCAGCCCCTGTTCCCATCTCTGGACACGCTCCAGCCCCTCAGTGTCTCTCCTGCCATGAGGGTCCCAGAATTGGACACGGGATCAAACTGTGACCTCACCAGCGCCCAGCAGAGCGAACAGGAACTAAGGACCCTTTTCTGCTTCTCTCGTCACCCTTTTTCACCCGCACCTTCATCTTATCAGCCCTCGGGAGGTCCCAGGTAGCCCCCGCTGTGTGTTCAGCTTAAGCGCTCCTTGCCTCAGTTCATCCTCTCTGCATCCCCCACCCAACTCTGCCGAGCTCCACCCGGCCCGGACAAAAGCATCGCCCCCAACCTCCCCGTAATCTGCATTTCAATGCGTCTGGGCCGCGCAGCTTGTCTGCTTTTCAATTAGCCGGGCGGCGGCCGCCGCTGTTTTTATTATTCCTAATTAAAAGGAAACAAAGAGGCTGAGAAATTAGAAAGGCGTTTAGAGTGTCTGCGCCATTCAGAAACCTCTAGGGAGCCTTCGGGAGTGTCTACGGGAGGCGGACGGACGGTGGTTGAAGTCAAAATGTTGTGTGGTCCAGTCGGGGCAGCCCCGGGAGACCGGGAATGGGAGGTCAGAGCTGTGCTGGGAGCACCGCAGGTCCAGCAGCGCCCTGGGGAGCTGCTCCATCCATCCCCACCCTGGGGAGCTGCTCCATCCATCCCCACCCTGGGGAGCTGCTCCATCCATCCCCACCCTGGGGAGCTGCTCCATCCATCCCCATCCTGGGGAGCTGCTCCATCCATCCCCACCTTGAGGAGCTGCCCCATCCATCCCCCAGCCCCACCCTGGGCACTCGGAGCCGAAAATGAAGAGCAACCCGGGGAATGAACGCAAAACTTGACAATGTTCTCTGAGGTGCCCAGTGTGGACACCCTGGAAGGGTCCAAGGCCAGGCTGGACGAGGCTTGGAGCAGCCTGGGCTGGTGGGAGGTGTCCCTGTCCATGGCAGGGGTAGAACAGGATGATCCTTAATGTCCCTTCCAACCCAAACCATTCCATGCGCTGGGGCGGATTGGATATCAGGAAGAAATTCCTCCCCCTGAGGGTCTTGGAGCACCCTGGGACAATGGAAGGTGTCCCCACCCGTGGGTCGGAACTGGAGGATCTCCCAGGTCCCTTCCAACCCAAACCACTCCCTGGTCTTGGAGCACCATCCTGTGGCCAAGCAGGTGCTAAGCAGCAGGAATTTGTTCCCTCCTGTCGCTCCACCCCTCCCCATTCCCAGGGTATTTGTAATTAGCTGATGCGTAACGAGAGCTTCTCCACAGGTGCTCGTAATTAGCTGGTGGATAACGAGCTCAGCTGATTGCCAGCCCAGATAGTGCTGTGGATGCAGGAGACGGGCAGAGGAGCTCTTGGCATGCCTGGAGAAGGGCTGATGTTCTCCAGGGACCTCTGTAGGGCTCAACCTCTGATTTCTGTCCTTTAAAAGAGCCTTCTCTGGGCAACCTGTGGCAGGGTCTGCCCCCTAGGATAAGGAGACCTTCTTCAGGTCCTCTGCCCTGTGCAGAACATCATATTTCAGATGTGTCCTACAGAACAGGTCACGGGTTTGCTACCCTTTGGTGAGATCCCCATGGAAGTAACCACGAATCACCTGATAGTGAGGGGGGAAATGCTCCAATATCCTTAAAAATCGTGATGCTCCGGAGCCACGAGGCTTCCCCTGCTCCAAATTGTCAGCCTAAAGCCAGTGCTGGTTCTGGTGGAGCCCGTGTCCTAACTCAGGGCAGTTTCATGGTCAGTAAGTGCTCCTGGAGGGGGCTTTGGAGGGGTCCCCTGTGCTGGTGACATTCCTTACTCCGACTGTCCTCGCCTTAGTGTCAGCCCAGCTAATCCTGACTCAAACTCGAAGCCTTGCGAAGCCCGTGGGGAGTTCCCGAGCAAATTAATTACCAGTCGGATATGACTCCCGACATTAATGAATGGAGCAATTAAGACTTTCCATTCGATGCCTGTAATTTGAATGGGCTGGTGCAAAGCAGCCCAATGACACGGGAAGGAAGTGCCTCAGTGTCACAGGGAAGAGCTGGGCAGGTGACCCACCAAAGAGCTGGGTGGGACATCAAAACAGGAAGCAATGCAGTTGGACTCGCCAGGTGAGCAGCAGCTCCCTCTTCCCAAGGGGTTCGTCCTGCACATGGCCATTGTCCCCGTGGTGGACACTGAAATGGGGTTGGCTGTGTCACGGTTGGAGCTCTCTGGGTGTCCAGGTGACAAATGGCATGTTTGTCAAACATGACCCCTCCTGGCATCCCACGAGTGCTCCTGTTCCCCCTGACCAGAGGGGAGAAGGGGAAAATTCCCACGAGGTGCTGTGGGTGGGCTCTGCAAAAGTCCTGAGGGTGAAGAGAATAAAAGCAGGATAAAAGAAGGACTTGCTCTGATATTTTAGTGCTGCGGGGAGTGAAACGAGGCAAAACCACAGGGGTTTATTGCCCCTCTTCGCCGTGGATGAGGTTCCCTCCAGGAAGAACTTGAAATATTAAAATTATAGAACAGCTTGGGTTGGAAAGGACCTTAAAGATCATCTTGAACCGTATCAATCACGTTAAAGATCACATTCCAACCCTTCTGCCATGGGCAGGGACATCTCCCACGAGCTGAGGTTACAGGCAGGCAGCAGAATTCCCTCCTGCCATGCAAATAAGCTGGGAAATAAAAGCCAGGCCTGGCTCTCCCCACAGTGCCCCTGCCCAGGAACAGCCTCATCAGAGCCAGAGCACTTTATTGCTCCCACCCCGTGCCCGTGGGTTGGCTGGTGGGCAGACCCTTCCCATGGACATCCTGCCATGTGTGCCACTTCCAGGACCGTGGTCGTCTCGGAGCCACAGCCCTGAGCTGGATGACTTGGGCACCTCCAGCCCCAGTGTCCCGTAATTGCCTTGGCAAACCAGGTTTTCCCTTCTCAGGACAGGAACTGGCTCAGGAGGTGGTGCCTCTGTGGGTTTGGGGGGCCCTTCTGGATCTCATTCCCCATCCGGGAACTGAAGGAAATGGTCTTTTCCCACCAGTAAGGAGGTGAGGATGGTTTGGGGGTTTCTCTGGTGGCCTCCTGACATGTGGCAAGTCCAACACCAGAGATGATGGGTTGCTTTGACCAGAACTGGAATTATCCAACCAATAAAGGCCAAAGATTGATGTTGGGAGGAAGGAAGTGGCTTTTTGCCGTGGGATTCAAGGCAATTTAAGCCCAGGCTCTGCATGTGAGGAAACCCAAGGCTGAGCTCTCCCAAAGCAGGTGCTTCCCGTGGTTTGGGGCTCCCTCAGTGCCCTCCAAGGTGGAGATGGTGCCTGGCTCTGTGGCACCCCATGGCCGTGTTGGAGGCACCACCTCGGTGCCTTTCATCACCTTCCCCTTCGTGCCCCAATCTTTGCTGCCATTACAAAATCCTCCTGACGAGGCTGTGGGTGTGGTGAGAGATCTGCACATCTACTGGAGCAGGGCTCTTGCTCAATTTGGAATTATCTTTCTTTTTTGCTTTATCTGCCTCTCGCTCCCTTCCCTGGTCAGACTCGTCTCCAGACTGTGGTTTGTCATAAAGTCTTGGGTATAATTTTATTTTTCCCCTTTTTCTGAAATGTTAGACATTGAAGTTATTTAAAAGTGATAATTCTTCTTTGCACACGTTGCTGGGACACCTTCCACCAGCCCAGGTTGCTCCAAGCCCTGTCCAGCCTGGCCTTGGACACTTCCAGGGATGGGACAGCCACAATTTTCCTGGATCAGCTGTGTCAGGGCCTCCCCAACTTCACAGGGAAGGATTTCTTCCCAGTATCCAATCTCAATTTCCCCTCTGTCAGTCTGACCCCATCCCCTTGTCCTGTCACCCCAGTTCCTGAGGGACAGCCCCTCTCCAGCTTCCCTGTGGCCCCTTCAGGTCCTGGAAGGTGCTCTGAGGTCTCCACACAACCTTCTCCTCTCCAGGCTGACCATTCCCAGCTCTCCCAGCCTGTCTCCATAAAAGAGGAGCTCAGGTCCCCTTGTTAACTCCATGACCCTCCGCCCAAACACCACCAAACTTTTTTGGGTATTAAACAGAGCATTTGGAAATATTTTGATGTCCAGGACATTTCTTTGTTGTGGCCTCTCACTTTAAAGCCAGTCAAAGGTGTAGCCTGAGCTTTTCCCTCCCAAATAATTTCCCACTGGGCTCTGGAAGAATGAGGAACTGAGGTGGGGGAAAGAAGGAAATGGGAAACAAGGTGTGCCCGTGGCTTTAACGTGTGTGGTAAAATGCAGGGCCCGAATAAAAGTGAAACTAGGAAAGGAATCCACAGCTGGACAATTGACTGTTCATCTGCCAAAGCCGTTGGTTATTAATTATTGGGGAAAGTTGTTCTGGTTGGGGGACCCAAACCTCCTCACCACTGTGTCCACATCCCTTGGCAGGGAGAGAAAAGTCATGGCACGTGTTGGAATCAGCAGAAATGGTCCCAGGAGGAGCCTCAGCCGAGGTCACAGGTGGTTTAATGTCATAAAATGACCACAAAGACAATTTCTCAGCAGGCAGAACTGGGGAGGGAACTGGTGCCGAGAAGAGGATTCAAAGCTTTGAGCCTGGAAATAGAAGCAGAACCCACGGAGGGGAGGCAGGACCAGTTCCAGATGAAAACTAATCCTCTGTTTGCAGTTGCTGTGCCCACGGGACCCCGAGGATGACGTGGGCAGGGAGGGAACCTGTGCCTTGGCTGAAGGAACGGGCTGGGAGGAAACTGGGGGGGAAAGGAAGTGAAACTGGGAAGGGGAAAAGCAGTTTCTGCTCAAGGCAGGTGGATCCGTGTCCTCGGGATGAGAGAACTGTACCAGAGCTGGGGGCACCACCACGGACGATGCCACCAGTCCTGGCCACAGCCACACGTTCACCTCCTGTCTGGGTGTGTGTCATAGCCAGGTCTTGCATCACCGAGTCATCTGGCACCGAGGGAGAGTGGGAAGGTCTTGCTTGGGTGACAGGGAAGAGAAAAATCTGCCCTGAGTGTCCTTCCTGCCCTTCTCAAGGACCACCGAGCCCTGTCCCTCGAGGCTCAGAGCAACTGGGGGCACAAGGGGGATTTTGTGCCCCGGGAGATGCCCAAGGTGTGCCCAGCTCTGTGTCCACCTCGCTGGGAAAAGCGTCCCCCGGTGCCTCCATGTTGGGGGTGATGAACATCCCAGGGGATGTGCAAATTAGGCCGTTTCATCAAATGTCTTGCCCAATTAACCTACAGAGAGACAAACTGGAGTCTCAGGGAGGGATGAATTGGCTCAAGGACCAGCAGATGATCCTTCATCCACCAGCCACGCTCCTTTAGCTCCCCATCCTCACCCACCACCCCGTGCCGTGCCAAAATCACAGCTGGGACAGAGAATTAAGCAGGAATTAATCTCAGGGCTCCAGGAACTGCTCAGATCTCCCCCTGGGCCTTGGTGACAATGACAACAGCCCACCCAGTGCCCAGAATTGGGACCTTCTCCTACGAGCAGGACGGATGTGAGGATCACAGCCCTCTGTGACAACCCACGCACGGGATGGAATCAGGATGTCCACGAGCACCACGAGAGCACTCAGGGCTCTGTGGCAATGCCACCCCACCCTTCTGCTACAGCCCTGGCAGCTCCAGCCTGTGCTTCAGAGGGAGCTCAAACATTCCCCCCACGGGGGTTATTCGAGGTCTCTGCGTTAAATCACTTTAAAGGAGCTCTGAGCCCAAAGTGCTGCGAGCTCTGCGTCTGCAGGGGGATTTTTGACCTGGGGTTTCCTCTGGGGATGAAGCACCAGGCAGAGATTTTAAAGCTTTGGATTCAGTCCCAGGCTGGGACTTTTCCACTGCCTGGAGTGTCCAAGGCCAGGCTGGAGCAGCCTGGGCTGGTGGGTTGTGTCCCTGCCCGTGGAAATGAGTGATCTTTAAAGTCCCTTCCAACCCCAACAATTCCATGATTCGATGACTCCGTGTCCTCCTCCTCTTTGCATAAGATGGAAGTGCAGTTCTGCTTTTCTCTAATTTTCAGTCTTTAGCAACAAAACTCCCATTGTTACGCCTTGGAAGAGGGACCTTCGTTAGTGGGAAGGAGCAGCAAAACACTTGTATAATTAACAGACAAAAGACCTCAGTCAGCTCAGCCCAGGCTGAGACTGGCTTTAAAGCTAATTTCATTTAATGTGAAACATAATAAATAAACGAATTAATTCATTTAATGTGAGCATTTCACTTTGCTGTTGAATTGCAGGAATAAGTTCTCGAATCACCACCTGGCTCCTTTCAAGGAGTTGCAGAGAGCCAGAAGGTCCCCCCTGAGCCTCCTTTTCTCCAGGATGAGCCCCCCCAGATCCCTCAGGAGCTCTCCAGCCCCTTCTCCTGCTGCTCCAGCCCCATTCCCATCTCTGGACACGCTCCAGCCCCTCAATGTCCCTCTTGCCCTGAGTGGCCCAGACCCGGACCCAGCCCTGGAGGTTCCCTCATTTAGGATACCCAAATCCAGCCCTGTTATCCCCCACTCTCCAGCACCCCAAATCCCAGGACTCATCTTTTTATGTGCCAGAACCTGCTTAAACCTCTGCGTCCTGCCCGCCCTCGGTCTCTGCAGCGGAGATAAACAGGCTGTTCTAGATATGCTAAGTATGTGCTGCAGCCACAGCCCTTAATTTGGTTTTCAGACAAACACCGAATCCCTTGACATCTGTTTCCCCTGCCCTACTTATCTCCCCGCTCCGGCCACGCCACGGAGGGGCTCGGACACCCCACGAGGGGCTCGGACACCCCAGGAGGAGCTGGTGGGGCTCAGCTGGGTGTTTCTAGCAAACATCACGGTGCTGTTGTAGGAAACGCTGCACCAAAGTTTAGGGAAAAGATGAGTGGAGAGGTGATTTATTTATTTTTTTAATGTTAATTAACTTTATTTGGCTCTACGCACTGGGATATGGCTGTGGTAGGATCAAGGTTGGACTCGATGATCTCAGAGGTCTTTTCCAACCTAAATGGTTCCATGATGTTCCTCCATGTCCCCTCCAGCAGCCAGAGTTCCTTCCGCAGCATCACTTGGGAGTGACACTGGCTGAGAGACTTCCAGAAGTTTTAATAATAGACAGTTGGATTTAATTAATCCCGTTGAATTGACCCCATTAGATCAATTTAAAAGATTTAATAATAGACTTCTGGGGAGTTTTGCTCTGCGGTTATCCCATAAAACCCCTTTTCAGATGAGAGACCTCAACAGAGCACCATGTGCTGGGGAGAGGGTCCCTTGTCCTCTGCCACCGGTGGAGATGTCACCTCCTCCCAAGGCCATGTGGTGGGGTTGGGGAAGACCAAGGGCACTGTCTGAGCTGCACCAGTGCAAAGATGAGATAAGGCTGAGCAGTCTCCTCGTGCTCCAGGGCAGGAAATGGGCACAGCCAGGAAGGAGGTGCTTGGGTGGCACCAAGAATGGCTCTGAAATAACAAATCATGTTCCCTGTTGCTTCAATCATCGACATCTGAGCGAAACAATCCTTCCAACTCTGCCACCTCAGAGCTTGCCCGAGCCTGGAGGGTTTTCTTGGAGGAACCTGCTGCTGTTCTTTGGGATAATTCCAGTTTGGCAGAGGAAAGGCATGGGAAGTGTGAGCAAACTGTATCCAGAATTCCCCTGTAGAAAAGGAATGAGGAGCTACAAGAGGAGAGCAATTAAAAAAAACCTTTTAATTCTTAACCCAGGAGCAAATGTAGTAAAATACTGAGGGCAGCCTGCAATAAATAATTCTCCCTCAGCAAAAAGGGATTTTCCCTGTTCTGATGCTACTAAAAGGTTTAAGGAGAACCTGTTGCATGTTACTATGCCCACTGCATGTAAAATTCCCAAAACTGTGCTGATTTTTTCCCCAAAATCCTCCTTTTTTTGTCATGTTCACTCTGTCACAAAACACCATCAGTGCCCAGGGCATCCAACCCTCTCTCAGTGCAATTGTGTGTTTAACTACCAGTGAACAGAGCAAGGAAACAGCTTTTGGACTTCCTTCAAAGCTGAAATTATCACAGAATCATGGAATGGTTTGGGTTGGAAGGGACCTTCAAGGACATCTTGCTCCAAAACAAGATGTCCATGGCGGGGACACTTTTCACTAAATCAGGTCACTCAGAGCTCCATCCAACCTGGCCTTGGACACTTCCAGGGATGGGGCAACCACAGCTTCTCTGGGCACCCTGTGCCAGGGCCTGCCCACCCACATAGGGAGGATTTCTTCCCAATATCCCACCTAAATTTCCCCTCTGTCAGTGTGAACCCATTCCCCACTACCCTGTCGCTCCAAGCCCTCGCCCAAAGTCTCTCCCCATGTTTCTTGTAGCTCTTTCAGGTCCTGGAAGGCCACAATCGAGTCACCCCAAGGCTTCTCCTCTCCAGGCTGAACAATCCCAGCCTTTCCACAAATCTACACAAAGTCCATTTCTTTGGCTCTTTGGGTTCCTTCCTTCTGTTTCTCTGTAGGTCAAACCCTCCCCTTTGGCCTCCCAGCTTTGCATCATGGCTTTGGAGGGACGTGTTGACTTTTGGGGAGCTCCAACTCCTTGGACACCTTGGAGTCCAATGTGTGTTCCTACAGCCCTTGGCAATAACGTGGGTGTCGTTAGAAACGTATAATAGACAATTACAACACAGGTTAATGACACGCCAGGACCACATCTGGGTGTTCAGAAATATTTTCTAGAGGGAGAAATAAGTTTCCCACGTCTGTAAAGGCAAAAGCCCCTCTTTCCCCCCCCTCGTGTTTCCTTTTTGGAAGGTTGTTGCCAGTCTGGAGAGGGGACGTGAAATTAAATCACTGGTTCGTTCTGAAAATGCAGCAGCCCCTCTGATTTTCCCTGTTTCCTCACTTTGCTTGGGGTAGGTGGAGCCATCCAGTGATTTTAAGGTAGCTGAAAACAAAAGAGGTGGTGGAAGGAAGGGAGATACCGATCTGAGTGACGAGCCCAAGATTATGTTAAGTAAGTGGGTAGTTGGGGTTGGGTTTGGCTTGTAAATAAATCAATCATTGTTTCTTTCCAAGAGGAGGACTGGATACTATATAAAAGTTCTCCCACACCACGATCCCTCACTCCATTTGACTCCCTTCCACTGGTTCGTGCCGTGGGACACGGTAAGACCTTTCATGCTATTGATGGGAACTAATTTGGCTGATTACTGATTAGGCTTGGGATGCTCAGCTGGAAAAGGTGGGAGTAAATGTGGCTTTGGGGTCTGATATTCCAAAAATTCCTCTTTATTTGCAGCAATTTATGTTTTCCTAACAATTCAGGGATTATGTTGTCGAACAGGAAAAGAAGAGAGCCGGGACATGGAAAATGTGCTGTTTGGAGACCCTTGGGGTTCTCTGGGCCCAACCTCACGTGGTGCCACCACAGAAACACAACCCTCGGGATAGAAACCTCAAGAAAAAGGGCAGGAAAGGGGCTTTGCAGGTTCATTAGCAAAGAGTGGGAAACAAAAGAAATTAAACACAAAATGAGGGGTTTATTCACATTTTCCAGCCTTTTGTCTAAGTGGAAAAGGATTCTCTTTGGGCCACTTTTTGTCTTGGAGGAGCCATTTTTTGGACACCTCATGCCACTGACCTGGAGATTCTTTTTACTTCAGAGCTATCACTTGCCTGACAGGGGAACAGAAATTATTCTGCCAGCAGGAGGATGTGGGTCATGGGAGGACCAAGTGCTGAAGGAGTGCTCCAACCTCAGAGCATCCCTTGGGTACTGACACACATCAAACCCTTCCCAGTGTAACCAGGAGCTGCTTTTCCCCCCACCCCTTCTTTTTCATCCCTGAGAACTTTTCCACGGGCTCTTCCTTTTCCCTCTCATTTTTTAGTAAGAAATAAAACTTTGAAAATGAGGCTGAAGGATTTCAAAGCCCAGCGAAGCCATTGTTATGCAAATGATGAGCCTTGTTCCTTGTTTCCTGTGGCCCTGGAATTTTAATCCCTATCCCCCAAAATTCCCAAGCCAGCATTTGGAGACGGGTAATTCTGGAGTGCGACAGTCTCTGGCAGAGTCACTCTGACAACCTGCTCCAGGAGGGGATTATTAAGGAATTACTGTGGTTGTCCTAGGAAAAAAAAGGGAAGTTAAATAGGGATAAGGGGGTTCTGGAGAAGACCTGACGTGGAATAAGCTGAAAACTTCCCAGCTTTTCCTTTTAATTCATTCATTCCTGATGCTGAAAATACTCTTTTGCATCAGCTGTCAGAGGTGGAGGAGGGAGCAAAAAGGGAAGACAAGGTTGGGCTGTGTTGACCCCGTGTCGTCCTGCCATCGGAAGGGGATGGGGTGACAAAAGTGACTCAAGTTTCTCTCCCATCCTGGATGTTCTTCAGGCCTGTTTTTTTTTCCCTTTCCTTTCTCTTGGAGGACTCCCCAGCGTTTGGAACGATGGGTTCCCACCAGCAGAAGGGCGACGGCCAAGGGATGTCTGAGCAGTCCGGGGGATGCCACGGCGGTGGAGGAGGAGGAGGAGGAGGTTCATGCCATGGAGGTGGTGGAGGAGGTGGAGGAGGATGCTGCCACAGCAGCGGTGGAGGAGGATCTATGGGATACCAGAGCCAGGGGTCGTCCTGCCACGGAGGAGGAGGCGGCGGCGGCAGCGGCGGTGGAGGTGGTGTCGTTTATCAGACTCACATGTCGTCGTCCTCCTGTGGAGGTGGAGGAGGTGGCTCGGGCCAACAGAGTCAAGGATCCATCTGCATCATTGGAGGAGGAGGAGGAGGAGGAGGTGGAGGAGGTGGCTCAGGCCAACAAAGTCAAGGCCCCATCTGCATTGGAGGTGGTGGAATGGGAGGAGGAGGAGGAGGAGGTGGAGGTCAGCAAAGTCAAGGTCCCATTATAATTAGTGGGGGAGGAGGAGGAGGAGGAGGAGGAGGAGGAGGAGGAGGTGGCCACCAGAGCCATATGCCCATCTGCATCCCAGGGGGCATGGGAGGTGGTGGTGGTGGAGGAGGCAGTTCAGGCCAGCAGGGCAAAGGCATCATCATTATTGGTGGAGGGAGCAGTGGTGGTGGAGGTGGTGGAGGTGGTGGTGGAGGTCACCAAGGCCAAGGTCCCATCTGCATTG
>VWZG01012463.1:34040-65932 GCA_013396735.1 Grallaria varia | reverse complement strand
GGTCCTGTCATTATTAGTGGAGGAGGTGGTGGTGGTGGTGGTGGAGGTCATCAGGGTCAAGGTCCCATCTGCATTGGGGGTGGAAGTGGCGGAGGAGGAGGAGGAGGAGGTTCAGGCCACCAAGGTCAGGGGTCCGTCTGTGTCATCGGGGGAGGTGGTGGAGGTGGCTCCTCCAGCTCTGGGGGTATGTCCATGCAGCAGCAGACCCAGCCCATCTCCTGGCCACCACAGACCAAACACAAGTAGTGGCTGCACGACGGACTCTCACATCAAGAAAGGCCGAGATATGAACAAGCCTCACATTTCTCCTTCTGTTAAATATCAAGATATTTGTGTGGGTCTTTCCTCCTTTCCCTCGGGAATTTTCTGTCCCAGTCTCCAGCTGAGCAGAACCTCCTGTGCTGTGTATCCATAACTTCCAGCCAGGGTTGTTTCGTGTCCCTCTCACCTGCCTCAGTTTTCTGGTCAATAAAACTCGCAGTTCTAGAGAGCCCCAGTGTGTGAGTGGTTGGATTTCACGACACCAGTTGCGTTATTTCCGTCACTGGGTTTTTGCTCTGAGCTGGTGCTGTTTCAATAAAGCTCAAGAACATGAAAACCCACCTAGAAAAGAGATTTTGGATGAACTAAATAGTCTTAGGTCTTCTTGTAATGTCTCTTGCTGCTGCTGCTGCTGCTGCTCTCGACTTTTGCCCAGAGTTAACCATTGCAGTCTCTCTGCCTCACCCAAAAGTCTTGTGATGCCCAAGGATGTTCTAAACAGTTTAGGAGAGAGAAGATGCAAAAGCTCTCCTCCAAAGAGTAGCAGAAAGTACTGCAAAGGTGTTATTAGAGGTGTGAGTGAAGCTGAGGTCCCACACGTGGTGGTGCAGGAGCTCTTGGTGCTCCCACCTGCACCAAGGAGCAGTGGAAGAGAAATGAGGGGCTTCTCCAACCCTTTCTCCAGTTCTGAGCCCCGCCGTGGAACCAGAGGCAGGGCCAGCACTTCAGCAAACCCAACCAAGGGCTTGGGAAGCTAATTCTGGAATAACCAGGGATTTCCTCATTCCCACAGGGCTAAAATGCAGCTCCGGGATGAGTGTTCAGAGGGAGTTTCCCCTGTGGGAAGGGATTTCTTTGATGTGGTTGATTCTGGCAATTAGCAGGGAAAGGAAAATGAACCTTCTCTTCCCCAGCTGTCCTGTATGAGGGAGATGATGGACACCTGGAAGTGTCCCAGGAGAGACAGGGGTGACCTCCCTCCACGTTTTACCCTCTGTCCCCTCCCCATTGGGGGCCTCAGGGATTCAGCCAATCTCAAGCCACATCCAGGTGAGCTCCTGCAGCCCGAGCAGCCACAGGAACAGCTGAGTTGGCCGGGATTTTATCATGGGAAGTCACAGGGTGCTAAAATACCCGTGGCCTGGGGCTGCACCAGCACTGAGGTTGCCCACACAGCACTAAGACCAAGTTCGGGGTCCCTCGTCAGTGAGATGGGAGCATTGCTCTCAGACACCCCTGCACCCAGAAATGGCCCAGGACCAAGGAAACCAGCAGCCACATTTCGGGGGCTCTCAGGGTGACACCAGGAGTGCAACATTTTCCCAAATCCCATTGTTTCTTCAGGAGCAGGGAGGAATTCCTCCTTTTGGTCAATATCCATCAAGATGCTGATACACGGGGTGGATGTTGGGTCTGGTACCTTCTGCCTGCAGCACTTCACTCCTATTTCCAAAATAGGCCTCCTCCCTCCTCCCAGAGGGGATAGAAAACCTGCCTTGACCTCTGCAGTTGGTTTCACAGTGGTGGAATCAAACCAAAAAAAACATGGTCAACACTTTGCTGGTGCAGGGGGGAAGACCAGCCATGGGAGAGCCCCCTGCTGCCCCAGCAGCACCAGTCCCACCCAGTGAAGCCCTCTCTGAACATCACAGAATCACAGGAGATCCTGAGTTGGAAGAGACGCCCAAGGATCAGCAAAGTTCAACTCCCAGCACAGGACACCCCACCAGCCCCACCTTGAGCCCCTAGTCTGTCCCACACAACAACCACAGTCCCTTCTGCTGTCGGTCACCACCCCAGCAGCATCTCCTGGTTGGAATGCCAGAATCCCACCTTGGAATTCAACCTCGGGAGCGGAGCTCACGTGCGGGTCCTGCTGGAGGCAGCCTGGGAAGTGATGCACGGGAGAGGCATCGCTCTCATCCCGTGAGTCAGGACAAGTGGGCTGAAGGAGGACACGGCTCGGTAAATAAACCCATGACCATTCCTTTGGATGCCTCACTTCCCGCGCGGGAAAGAACGGTATAAAAGTTGGTGGATCTCACCGGGCTTCACTCGCTCAGCTTTGCTCTGTGGTGAACGTGCTCAGAGCCGAGAAGGGTAAGTCCATTCCTGCCCCCCAGGAACGATTCTTCTCGTACTTTGCTGCTTGCCAAACGTCAATGCTTTGGTGGAGTTTGTCTGGTGGGTGGAGGTGGGAGGGCAGGATGAATTCAGGTCTCCTGTGGGTGCAGCAGAACCAGGATCCACCCGCGCTCCTCCAAGCCTTTCACCAGCGCTGAGATGGAGGTGGAACAGCTTGGGGATTAAAGGCCTTAAATGATGATTCTGGACGTTCCAAAGGGTTGTTGGGACGCACACGGGTCGTGGGCTGCAGGGAATTCTCGTGAGGGTGGTGGCTGCCCTGGAGTAAACAGCCGTTCCTTGCAGGGTCACAGCTCCAAGATGTGCTCCAGACAGAGCTCCGGAGGCTGCCATGGGATGTCCTCCCAGTCCAGCGGGTGCCACAGCTGCTGCTGCTGCTGCCACGGGGGCAGCTCCTCCAGCTACCAGTCCCAGGGCTCCTCCTCCTGCTGTGGGGGCTCAGGAGGTGGAGGAGGTGGATCCTGCTGCGGTGGAGGATCCGGTGGCAGCATGGGAGGAGGATCCAGTGGTGGATCGAGCCAGAAGATCATTATTAGCTCTGGTGGAGGAGGAGGAGGAGGAGGTGGCTCATCCGGATGCTGCGGTGGGGGATCCAGTGGTGGATCCTCAGGATCAAAGATCATCATTGGAGGGGGAAGCAGTGGGGGTTCCTCCGGGTGCTGTGGTGGAGGATCCAGTGGTGGGTCCTCAGGATCAAAGGGCATGATGAGAGGTGGAGGTGGTGGAGGATCCTCTGGATGCTGTGGTGGAGGATCCGGAGGTGGATCTTCAGGAACAAAGATCATCATTGCAGGGGGAGGTAGTGGAGGATCTGGTGGTGGATCTTCAGGGTCCAAGGGCATAATGGGAGGGGGAGGATCCTCTGGATGCTGTGGTGGAGGATCCGGTGGCGGCATGGGAGGAGGATCCAGTGGTGGATCTTCAGGGTCCAAGGGCATAATGGGAGGGGGAGGATCCTCTGGATGCTGTGGTGGAGGATCCGGTGGCGGCATGGGAGGAGGATCCAGTGGTGGATCTTCAGGGTCCAAGGGCATAATGGGAGGGGGAGGATCCTCTGGATGCTGTGGTGGAGGATCTGGAGGTGGCATGGGAGGAGGATCCAGTGGTGGATCTTCAGGAACAAAGATCATCATTGGAGGTGGTGGTAGTGGTGGTTCTTCTGGATGCTGTGGTGGAGGATCCAGTGGTGGTGGATCTTCAGGGTCCAAGGGCATAATGGGAGGTGGAGGATCCTCTGGATGCTGTGGTGGAGGATCNGGAGGAGGCTCATCTGGATGCTGCAGTGGGGGATCCAGTGGTGGATCTTCAGGAGCGAAGATCATCATGGGAGGTGGAGGAGGTGGAGGTTCCTCCGGATGCTGCGGGGGAGGATCCAGTGGTGGATCTTCAGGAGGGAAGATCATCATGGGAGGTGGAGGAGGTGGAGGTTCCTCTGGATGCTGCGGAGGAGGATCCAGTGGTGGCTCCTCGGGCCAGACCATCATCATCAGCTCTGGAGGTGGCGGTGGAGGCTACTCCCAGTCCACCCAGCAGAAGTGCCCCATTGTGGTCCCCAGCATCGTGTCCCACCAGACCAAGCAGAGCTGCTGCTTCCCCTCCAGCCAGCAGAAGTAACAGCCCCAGCAGCTGCAGCAGGAACAGCCCATCTCTGCCTGCCTGGTTTGCTGTTCCCTCCTGGCACATCCTCTTGCCTTGTGTTCCCTCAGTGCTACATCCCTGAGCTGTGAGTTCCCAGGTGGCTCCTCCGTGCCATCAAAGGCAAATAAAGATTTCTGTGTCCACGCAGAACTGGTTGTGTGAGATGGTTTTCATCCTTTGTCGGGTCCCTGTTTAGCTCCCAAAAAAATGAGTGACACCTCAAAAACATTCCACAGCAAAACATTCCTCAGCCTCCAGTGCTGGAGCAGGGAGGTATTAACAGACCTGGCCTGAGAGAAACCATGTCATGTGAAAAGAAGATCATTGTCCCCCTTGCAAATAATGCCCACCAAGGTTTGCAGCTTTTGCCTGGGAAATTGCTCCTCCTCAGGTTTCCCTTCCCAGAGAAACCCAAAGTGCTGGATTTCCCCACAGGGATTTGCAGTGCAAAGAGCAGCAACCTTTGGGAGCACAGCTGGATTTTTGTGTGCCCACTCACTCTAGACTTATCACAAAGCCATTAATTATGGGAGGAAACATTCAGCATCTTTTGTGCTCCAGGCAGCAGCAAGACATGGAATCACGAAAGCATGGAATGGTTTGGGTTGGAAGGGACATTAAAGATGGTCCAGTGCCACCCCCTGCCAGGGGCAGGGACACCTTCCTCTAGCCCAGGTTGCTCCAACCTGGCCTTGGACACTTCCAGGGATGGGACAGCCACAGCTTCTCTGCCCAGCCTGTGCCAGGGCCTGCCCACCCTCCCAGGGAACAATTCCTTCCCAATATCCCGCCTAAAATTCCCCTCTGTCAGTCTGAACCCATCCCCTTGTCCTGTCACCCCAGTTCCTGATGAACAGCCCCTCTCCAGCTTCCCTGTGTCCCTCCACTCTGTCCCGAAGTGCCAGCGTTGGCATCTCTGGGCACGAAGAACCTGCTGGGAAAAGGGGCTGTGGGATCTGGCCAAGGGTTTTTCCTCTCTCGTAGCAACGTACCCAGGGTGAGGTGTTTGCAGTGGTGAGACTGAAAGGTGACACGACCTGCCAGCCCATCCTGAGGGTGATGGCACTGCAGGGCAGAGGAGAGCCCAGGCAGAGCATCAGAGAACAGCCAGTGTGGCCCCAGTTTGGGGCAGCCTCCACCAGGAAGCCTTTTGTGTCCTCCCTTCCCTTTACCCTACAGAGATATCAAAGTCGCTCTTCAGCCTGGTAGAGGTTGTGGCAGCACCAACCCCTCCAGCCCTTTTGGTTCCAGGGATGCTTTTCCTCCACACCTTTTGGTGCCCAACAGACCCATGTGCTGCAGGTTCAGCATTTCCAGCCCCTGCAGGGCCCAACTTTGGGGTCTCCACACTCCATCGTTTGCAGGAGCCCCTCTCACCACCCCTTCCAAAAACCTCCACAGCCTTTCTTCACACCCTGCAGCCCAGGGAGCTGCCACTCCTGGGTGTCCCTTTGTGATGCTGAGCTGCCACTCCTGGGTGTCCCTTTGTGATGCTGAGCTGCCACTCCTGGGTGTCCCTCCATGCAAGTCCCTACGTGCTGGATGCATGGAAGGGATCAAGGTGTTGAGATGCTCAGGAGCACAACACCCACGCTTAGCTGAGAGCCAGAACTGTGGTGCCACCTTCGATCTGGTGATGACAGCCCAGATAAGGCTCTCTGGACTGGAAGGACTCCAAAACAAAACAAAGGAAGCCCCCTCTGTGCACGTTCCTGGTGCTGATGGTCCTGTCCCCGTGCCAGTGGCATTCCCAAAGTCCCATGCATGGTGACGGGGCTGGAACCTGCTGCTGCTGCTGCTGTCAGGGACACTCACAGCTAAAACCCCCTATTAGTCCTTCTCTACTCAATGTCCCGGGAGGGTGGATGTGGTGTCAGGCTCCAAGCACGTGTGACGCAGTGGCAGGATGAAGCTGCACAACACAGCAGCCAGCTCTGGGACAACTGTGCTGACAAACTGTCACTGTCCTGCAAGGGAAGCATCTGGGTGACTCCCCAGCTCATGTGTGGGTGAGCTGGTCAGTGAAGGCCCTCAGAAAATGGGTCCTGTTGTGGCAGAGGAAATGTTTAATGTCACAGAGTTCGAGGACAGGGGCTTGGTGGCCTTCAAATGCACCTTTGTAAATAGAAGGATTTCAAGACTTTCCCCCACTCCATCCTGGAGACTGGGACCTCTGGGAGCTGGAGCTGAGCACAGACCTCAATCGAACAGCAGGTTCCACCTTGAGCTCCTGAAAGGATGAGGGGAAATGTTCTCCTTGTCTCTGTCACTCACACTGAACCCTCCAAAATGGGTCTGGGTGCTTCAAAACAGTGCGCTCCATCTGAGGTGGTACCTCCAGCCTGTGGAGCCTTTCCCAGCGGGAAAGGACATACTCCTGCTCCCCATCCAGCTCTCCATCTCATCAGTCCTTGAGAACACCCTCCTTCCCCAAAATTCCCTGGGACTCTGCTCCAGCACATCCTTTACCCTCGTCCTTCCATCGCTCTCTGGCCCTAACTCGCTCCAGTCTCCACCCCTCAGCATCTCCTCTGTCTCCACTGTCTGCTGAGCACCCAAGAAGCCACAGCTCATCAGAAACACACCAGGGAGCCCCCAGAGGAGACCCCAAGGAGTCGTTTGACCCCAACATTTCGGAGCAAGACTCCCGGAAGCGAATCATTAAATCGAATTATAAGCCGTGCTGCAGAACGTGGTTGATGCATCTCCTTCCCATCACCTCTGTGCTGCAAGTGAGTCAAAGAAGGAGGCAGCCAGAGCCAAGTTCTGTAAATAAACCTCTCAGCATTCCTTCGGGTGTCTCACTTCCCTCGGGAGCGCGATATAAAAGCTCACCCATCCCAAGGCTCCTCATTCACCCTCCGCCGAGCATCGCGCCATTCCCACTGCCACTGAAGGTAAGGAATTTTGGAACCCCAGCGCAGGGAGGTCCCTCCACCAGTTGGTCTTTGAGTGTTCCCTGAGTGAGGGAACCGTGGCAGCTCCGAAAACCAGTCTGATGTGCCAACAGAACCGCCTTCCTTGGAGGACGGAGTCGCAGCTGATGCCGAATTTTCGGCTGCTGTGAGTTCTGGACGTCCAGAAGGATCTCCAGCAGGACTGAATGTTTTAGGCTGACATGGTGTTTTAGGCTGACATGGTGTTTTAGGCTGACATGATGTTTTAGGCTGACATGGTGTTTTAGGCTGACATGGTGTTTTAGGCTGACATGATGTTTTAGGCTGACATGGTGGTGTTTTAGGCTGACATGGTGTTTGTTTTAGGCTGGCATGGTGGTGTTTTAGGCTGACATGGTGGTGTTTTAGGCTGACATGGTGGTGTTTTAGGCTGACAGCTCAGCCAGCGTGTCAGAGCGTGTGTGCACATCTCTGGAAGTGCTCACGATCTTCCTGCACGCAGAGTTCCTCTGTAACTGTTGTGACCTGCAGGGCACGCCCTGGGAGCTCTTCGTGGTGGGTCTTTCCTCATGTGTCACAAGAGTGAGGGAATTTAGAGCTCCAGAAACGGGGCAAAAGGGGCATTTCCTGGCTACTCTTCCATTTTTTTAAATTTTTTCTTATTTTTGTCTGCAGTGAAGGCTCAGCTGCATCTCCAAAGTCCTCCTTTCTGACAGCACTGTTCCTTGCAGGTTCACAGCTCCAAGATGTGCTCCAGACAGAGCTCCGGAGGCTGCCATGGGATGTCCTCCCAGTCCAGCGGATGCCACAGCGGGGGCTCCTCCTGCCACGGGGGCAGCTCCTCCAACTACCAGTCCCAGGGCTCCTCCTGCTGTGGGGGCTCCTCCAGCTACGGCGTGGGCAGCGTGGGCTTGGGCAAGGTCATCATCAGCTCTGGGGGTGGAGGGAGTGGGTCCTGCTGCAGTGGAGGCTCCTCCAGCTACGGCACGGGAGGAGGATGCAGTGGTGGATCCTCAGGAGGCAAGATCATCATTGGAGGAGGAGGGGGCAGTGGAGGTTCCTCTGGATGCTGCGGTGGAGGATCTTCAGGCTATGGCATGGGAGGAGGATGTGGTGGTGGATCTTCAGGGTCAAAGAGCATCATTGTAGGGGGAGGTAGTGGTGGATCCTCGGGATGCTGCAGTGGAGGATCCAGTTATGGGATGGGAGGAGGATACAGTGGTGGTTATGGTGGTGGGTCTTCAGGGTCAAAGAGCATCATTGTAGGGGGAGGTAGTGGAGGTTCATCTGGAAGCTGTGGTGGAGGATCCAGCTATGGGATGGGAGGAGGATACAGTGGTGGTTCTTCAGGAACAAAGGTCATAATTGGAGGTGGAGGTAGTGGAGGATCCTCGGGATGTTGCAGTGGAGGATCCAGCTATGGGATGGGAGGAGGATATGGTGGTGGATCTTCAGTATCAAAGAGCATCATTGTAGGGGGAGGTAGTGGAGGTTCATCTGGAAGCTGTGGTGGAGGATCCAGCTATGGAATGGGAGGAGGATACAGTGGTGGTTCTTCAGGAACAAAGGTCATAATTGGAGGTGGAGGTAGTGGAGGATCCTCTGGATGTTGCAGTGGAGGATCCAGCTATGGGATGGGAGGAGATTATGGTGGTGGATATGGTGGTGGATCTTCAGGATCAAAGACCATCATTGCAGGTGGAAGTAGTGGAGGATCCTCTGGATCCTGTGGTGGAGGATCCAGTGGTGGCTATGGCATGGGAGGAGGATGCGGTGGTGGATCTTCAGGATCGAAGAGCATCATTGTAGGTGGAGGTAGTGGAGGATCCTCTGGATGTTGCAGTGGAGGATCCAGCTATGGGATGGGAGGAGGATACGATGGAGGATCTTCAGGAACAAAGGTCATAATTGGAGGGGGAAGTAGTGGTGGAGGTTCCTCTGGATGTTGCAGTGGAGGATCCAGCTACGGAATGGGAGGGGGTTACGGTGGTGGATCTTCAGGAGGGAAGATCATCATGGGAGGTGGAGGCAGTGGAGGTTCCTCTGGATGTTGCAGTGGAGGATCCAGCTATGGGATGGGAGGAGGATACGGTGGTGGTTATGGTGGTGGATCTTCAGGGTCAAAGACCATCATTGTAGGTGGAGGTAGTGGAGGCTCCTCTGGATACTGTGGTGGAGGATCCAGCTACGGAATGGGAGGGGGTTACGGTGGTGGATCTTCAGGAGGGAAGATCATCATGGGAGGTGGAGGCAGTGGAGGTTCCTCTGGATGCTGCGGGGGAGGATCCAGTGGTGGCTCCTCAGGCCAGACCATCATCATCAGCTCTGGAGGTGGCGGCGGAGGCTATTCCCAGTCCACCCAGCAGAAGTGTCCCATTGTGGTCCCCAGCATCGTGTCCCACCAGACCAAGCAGAGCTGCTGCTTCCCCTCCAGCCAGCAGAAGTAACAGCGCCAGCAGCTGCAGCTGCAGCAGGAGCAGCCCCTGCCATGGCACCTCCGTACCCCCAGACCTGGCTCTGATCACCTGGTCCTTCCCTTGTGTCCTCTCCTCTTCCCTGGATGCTGCATCTCTGTGTTGAGAACTCCAGGGCTGACCCGGTGTCCTGCTGCTGGTGTTGGGATGCCTTGGACAACGTCCTGCTGCCTATCCCAAGGCATTTTTTATATCCAATAAATGTTACAATAGCTCAAAACTGCTTTTTTGGGGGAAGTTTGTTTATTTCTTGTGATATCAACCAGCATCTCATGGTCTTGGAAGGTTGAAATCCATTTGAAGAGATGTTTCACTCCTCTCTGTAAAGGCTCTACACCCACCCAGTTTACTGCCCCAGAGAGTTCATACGTTTGGTTTCCACCCGACAGAGGAAGAGCAGAGCCCAAAATGCCAAACAACCACAACACCAGACTTTGGTGCCCAATGCAGGTCAGGCCCCACCAGGCTCAGTTCAGAAGAGCTGGGGTTGGGGATGACCCAAGAGCAGCTGTTGATGCCCAAGGGGGACAGTGACATCACATCCCTGCCATCCTCCCTTCCTTCAGCTTTACAAACCTCGTGGCAACTGAGGAAACAGCATCAGGCTGTGCCAGGGGAGGGGCAGGTGGGACATGAGGAGGAATTTCCTCCTGGAAAGGGTGGTGAGGCTTTGGAAGGGGCTGCCCAGGGAGGTGGTGGAGTCCCCACCCCTGGAGGCGGCCAAGGAACACCTGGATGTGGCACTGAGTGACAAGGTGGTGATGGGGCACAGGGTGGGCTCGATGATCTTGGAGGTGCTTTTCCAACCTCAGCGGCCCTGGGATTCCATGATCTGCACCCAGAGGGAAACCTCACACGCCGAGGGAGCCAAATCAGCCCTGGGTCAGCCAGGAGTAAATAAAACCAGCAGCAAGTCCCTCAGGCAGCTCAACGTGCTCCAAAAGGTGCCTCCAGGTGTCAAACCCATCCCTGCCCAGGCTTTTACAACCTGCTTTGGGAGCACCACCACCCCGTGCTCAGCTTTCTGCCCCATAGACGTGTCCTTTGGCCAAAGATGGGACTTGTTGTCCCCACGGCAAAATTCCCTGGAGCTGAGCAGACCTGGTCCAAACTCCAGGGGCTGGAGCACGGTGGGGATGCAGCCTGGATCTGCAGCCCTCCAGATCACCTGCCAGGTCCTCCTGCCAGGCCACAAGATGGATATGGAAAAGGAGGAAGGAAGGGATTTGGAGGCGTAATCCTTCATTAAAGCCTAATCCAGCCACACTGGGTTCAAGAGGTAGGACACTCCCACCTCCACAGTTCCCTCATGAACTTCCCAGAACATCTCTACCACCCTTGCAAAATTCCCAGTCCGGGAATCAATCTCTTTTGGTGACCACCCGGTTTGGATTCAAATGTTTTCCTTCAGAAAATCTCTCCCCTGGAGCCACCAAGGAGCTGCTGGAGGGAACCAAAGTGCCACCAGAAGCTCCTCCAGCCTTTGCCTTCCCTCTGCCCTCTGCCCCACGCTCATTAATCGCCTGCATTCCCTACACCCACATTCCCACCCACCTGCCCCGGCTCTCCCCCACCTCTCTGGGGGCCGGAATGTTCCTCCAAACCCCGGGGCAGGAGGGCAGGAATGGGCTCATTAAGCAGAAGTAACAATTAACCGTGTGAGGAGAGATAAGGATCGGTTGTCCTGGATCAAAGCAAACACTGAAAGCCCAGTTCAATGGGTAAATAATCCTTATCATTCCCGAGGGTGTCTCACTTCCCATATGTGTTAAACGCCATATAAATGTTCCCGAGGCTGTTAAAGCTCCTCACTCAGTCGACTTTTACCTTCTAAATGTGTTTCCGATGGCTCAAGTGGGTAAGTCTGATTTTCTCTGGGGCTTTGTTCATTGATACTCATGGGAGAGGCAGTTTCCTTTGAGCTGTGCTTGGAGCAGGACCCCCTCTGGCCGAGCAAAGTCCTTGGGATGTGGACAGTTCCTCCTGGAAGCTCCAAATCCTTCGGGAAGAAGGTGAAATCAAACCACCAGAGCGGGAGCCAGAGGGCAAAACCCACACTGGTCTGTGGTGGGACCAGCCCGTGGTGGGACCAGCCCGTGGTGGCTGCACAACCCTTGTGGTTTTCAGGGTGGTTGCAAAGCCTGGGAGTCATTTTTTAATATATAATTTAATAATGAGCTCTACTAAAGGGCACAAACTTTTATGTCTGGGCCAATTACCTTCCACAAAAGAGCTTTTGGGGATGCAATAATAGAGCCAGAAACACCACCTGACCTGGAAACTTTGATCCACTGCTCTGGCAAAGGTTGGAAAACAGAAACAGGGATAATCCTTTTTTTCAGCTCTGCAGTTAGAGATGGGGGGGGGGAAGCCATGGCAGTTCTTAAGTGGCAAAAGAACATATATCAGCTTTTTGTTCTCTGAAAAGACACTGTGGAGGTAAAAAAAGAGGAAAACTGTCTCAGGAGGAGTCCAGATGCTCTGGGATTTGAGGAACAGAAACCTGGTCTAGCGAAGGTGTCCCTGCCCATGGCATGGGGTTGGAACCAGGTGATCTTTAAGGTCCCTTCCAACCCAACCAATTCCATGATTCCCTGATTCTCCAACAGCTTGGCAGTGACTCCTTTTGAAGGCCCTGGCAAAGCTTTTCTGCCCCCACCACCCAAAACCTCCTCGCGTGCCACGGTGCAAAAAAACGAAACCGAAACCGTGCAAATTTGGGTGTGGTATTTTTATTTTTTCCCCTTTCTTCTTGCAGATTTACCACTTTCTCCGGCAGAAATGTGCCTGCAGGAACCGGGGCTACTCCGGGGAGATCTCCCTGCACCACAGGAGATACTGCAGCGCTGGCTTCTCCAACCCCCACGGGCACAGCTCCTTCTCCTGTGGCAGGGAAGGCTCCATATCCTACAGCCGGAGACCTTCCTACTGCCCACGGCCTTCCTACTGCCCCTCTGCACCCACATCCTCCTCCTGCAGCATCTCGGGGGGCTACACGTGTGACACGGAGGGATCCGTGGCCGTGACCGGTGGGGAGTACGGGGGGACATCTGGCTGGGATGTCACAGTGGGGACAGTCCCTGTTTATGGCACAGGGGGAGGAGGATATGGCCTGGAGAGCTCAGGACACGCCGTGGGCAGCTTGGGGGGCAGCGAGGGGTCTGCCTGCTATGGTGGGGTTCTGGGAGGAGGGTCTGGGTATGGATACTCTGCACGCCCAAGCGGTGCCTTGACCACGGAGGGGGTCAGTGGAGGGTCTGGGTATGGATACTCTGCACGCCCAAGCGGTGCCTTGACCACGGAGGGGGTCAGTGGAGGGTCTGGCTACGCCGTCGGGGGGTTCTCGGGCACAGAGCTCAGCCCTGGGGGTGCCCAGATGGTGCAGCAGAAATGCCCCGTGGTGGTTCCCAGCATCAAGACCCAGCAGTGCAAGCAGAGCACCCTCTGGCCCCCCAGCCAGAAGAAGTGACTGACGCAGTAACTTGGGCAGAAGTGGCCCTGGATGGGGCACGAGGTGGTTTTCTCACAACCAAAGGTGTTCCTCGTGCTCCTCACGTGGGGCTGTGCCGATGATGGGGCTGCAAGAGCTGCTGGGACAAGTGATTTGTGGTTGGTGACAGGAAAAGGTTCTTCTCTCCATCTCCTTTGGATCATGGGTTGGAAAATAAAACGCTGTAGTCTGTGGGTAGTTTTGAGATCTGGATGGTTTCTTCCCTTTCTGGCTCCTTCACACAAAAGGCAAACGGAGGAATGTCCCAACACAAAGTGTTTCCCTCAGCATTTTTTTATAGTAATTTTAGAACCACACTTAAAGATAAGGTTGGTTTGAACAGAACTAAAACACAAGGTTTTCAACAGCAAGAGAAGGTTCGGGTGCCCAGGGGACGGTGCCACACTTTTCAGTGATGCCCTGAGACAGCGAGGCCATAAAATAAACAAATTCCACCTCAACATGAAGAAGAGCTTTTTTCCACTGAGGGTGGAACAGCTGCCCAGGGAGGGCTTGGAGTCTCCCTCTCTGGGGACAATCCAATCCCACCTGGATGTGTTCCTGTGTCACCCACTCTGGGTGACCCTCCCTTGGCAGAGGGGTTGGACTGGGGGATCTCCAGAGGTCCCTTCCCACCTGTGGCAGTTTAAATTTTAGCTATTCTGGGATTCTGGAATTCAGTTCATTCGCCTCTTGCTGAAGCCAGAGCTGTTCCCACCCAATGGGAAGGCTGTGCCTGATCGAGACCCTCCCCACGGGGACACTCCATGAGCCAAATTAAGGAGATATGCAAAACCTCCTGAGGGTTTTCCGACTGATTATTATTTACAGCGTGACCCTAGGAGTGAAAGGTTGTTTACTTGGAAACAATTCCACGCTGGGCTCCCATCCCAGGGAATTGCAGGGGATGGTGCAACCCAGAGCACGTCAACCCTCGTGCGTGAGGCAACTCAAACAAGCTCATTGGCTTCTGCTCCAGAACCTCCTTCCCGAAGTTTTTTGATAGGATCAGGCCCTAAATTAGGCACAGATTAGGAGGAGATGGTTCCTCTGTGCTGGGGAGGTTGAACATCCAGTGCTGTGGTGGGCTGCCAAACACTTCGTCTTCCAGAACTGTTCTCTGGGGTTGTTTGACTCATCCAAATATTTGTTACAGAGGGAAAAAAAGCCACCCCTGGTTCTGTGCCCATTTAAAAGTGAGTCATAAAATCACACTGGTTGTTTTTTCACTGCTCTGCTTTCACCCACCTGTGGGGATTTTGACCCTTTCAGCTCAATAAAAGTCCCAAAAACTTTGCCCTGATGTTTGGAAAACACCAAAGACCCAAATCCTCCGAGCTCTAAACCCACATTTTGTGCCACAATAGGGATCCTTCCCTCTGTAAACTGTTGTAAGACCATCGTGCAGGGAACATTACACAAGACTTTGTCACCAGCCAGATTAAATTCCATTCTAAAATTAGGCAACATTATCATTTATTTGAGTGTATTTCTAAAACCTCCCACTTTGTTACTGACTTCTGTGATTTTCCCTAATTCATCTGAGAGCATCAAAAGTAGCAAAAGAACTTCTGGAGCTCCAACAAATGCCATGAGACTTCCAGAAAAACAACCACAGGGTGTTCAAATCTCCTTGTCTATTCATCTACCCGACCCCAAGCCGCCCAAAACTTCAATCCCTTCGCAAACAAAGAAAAGAGAAAATTCAAATTATTCCCTGTCCCTCCTGGCTGGTTCTTGGAGGATCCGACCGAGAGCACTCCAAAAGTTTCGGTGATATAACAACTTAACAGCCCCCAGGGTGAGGAGGGTGGTCTTACACCCAGAGATGGAACCTGAGGAGCTGGGGCTGCATGCCCCCACCCTTTTGCACGGCTCACCTGCAGCACGAGGCCGGGAGGAGGTGCCAGGATGGGTTTGACACGTTGGCTCAGGACGGGTTTTTACACATTTCCCTCCCCGGCTCGTTGCGCAACGAGGGGCAGGAGCGACTCATCCCCATCCTGCCCAACTCTGATAACAAAGGACTCTCATCCCCCAGCGTGTCCACGCTCTCCACAGCCCTGGCCCCTCTCCTGGAGCTGTTGGTAAACAGGCTGAGGGGTAAACACCCCGCTGGCTTCTGCATGAAAGGCTCCAACAGGCGCCTCTGGATAGAAACTCAAGGAATTGTTTGAGAGACACAAGTGGGAGCCACCCTTTGCCTTTGGTCGTCACTGCCCAACAAGCCTCCTGTGGCTTCCAGGAGAGAGTTCAGCTGGAAAAGGAGTGAGAACAGATGATCTCTGCTGAAATTCCATGGTCGAGGTGTTGATGGGAGAGGGAAAAAGGGGAAACCAGCGCCGCTGCGAAGCCACATTGCATGGGAGGTTTCACCAGTGCCAGCAGAGTTGCCTCCGGGGGTTGCAAGAGCTGCTCTGCACCCAGATGCTCCCACCCCACCCCAGGGTGCGTGGTGAGCTCAGCTACGTGGGCTCTGGACCAGCCTTTTACTCACGGCTTACTCATGGGTGCAACGTTTGCATGGGTGCCCTTTGTTGGCACTGGTTTCCCAGCATAAAAAAAATAAATAAATAAAAAAAATAAAAAAATTATTAAAATGGGACTGAAAAAGGGAGAAAAATTCGATTTGGGGCTTCTTGGGTTTGGCCAGGGAGAATGTTGGTGACAATAATTGGTGGTAACTGTGTCAGCAAGAGGGAAATGGCCGTAAATTTGATGTGAAGGAGATGAACACACGTAGAGAATCCCAGAATTCCAGAATCCCATGGTCATGGAATAGCTGGGGTTGGAAGAGACCTCTGGAGATCCCCCAGTGCAACCCCTGTGCCAAGGCAGGGACACCCAGAGTGGGTGACACAGGAACACATCCAGGTGGGGTGGGAATGTCCCCACAGAGGGAGACTCCAAGCCCTCCATGGGCAGCCATTCCAGGGCTCTGGCACCTCCATGGAAAGAAGTTCTTCCTCATGTTGACTTCTTCTCGTGTTCTTCATGCTAACTTTCATTCCTGGCACTGAGGAAGCCCCATTACATTTCTCTGGCTGTTCCCAGGTCTATGCCAAGACTTCCAAAAGTGTCCTGAGCCGCTACATGGCTTTGCCAGGCCAGTCCCCAGCTCTCAGAACTTGCCACAGTGGCCACAGAATTCCTTCTGCTGGTTTGATTGCTCTGGGAAATGACCCTGTCAGGGAGATGACGCCAAGAGGGACCCTCAGCTGCTGAGCTTCTGGCACCTGCAGGTGTCTCACAGGGTGGAGACAACCCTCAAGGTGTTTTTGGAGGGCGCCCAACGAGGACTTTTGAAGAACTCGCCGGTTTTTATGGTGAGGACCCCAAAGTGGTGCTTCTTCTCCGCTGTCCAAGGGCCCAGTGGTGCCAAAACCAGTTAGAGGACTGGGCCACCGTGACCTCTGCTCCCTGCCAGACTCCAGGTGAGAGGTCTCGGGAGGGTAGGGGCCCCAAAAACGCCTTTGCCACCCGTTTTGCAACATAAAACTCATCCCGACGTGACGGTGAGACAGTCGACCCACCCACAGGGTTTTCACTGCTGGGGCATTACAACCTGCGAGGGCCAAGGGCGGCAATTAAAGCTGTGTAAGACGAGGAAGGCAATCTCCTGGATGACAAGTCAATCGCAGAAATCGGGTTGAATAAGCTTTTGAAGGTGGTGGGTAATTAGGGGGGTGGGGCTGTTTTGTAAATACCTTGGTCATCCTTCCCCAGGGGGTTATTGCATTTTCAGGAAGAGAGCTGGGAACTGTATAAAAGTCCTTGGATGGGAGAGCAGTTCATCCACTCACTCAGCTCCACTCCTCCTCCAGAGCCTTCACAGCCAAGGTGAGTTGCTACTCGACCGCTAACTTTTAATTCTGATTAAAATTTGCCACTCTGAGCTGAGCTTTGCTCTTGGGAAGACTCATCCGGTGGCCATTGCTGGGGTTATTGAAAGCCAAACCCTTGGCTCGGTGGCTGGGCTTGTTCTGTGCTCTCAAAAATCAGGGCTTCCTATGCTGAGAAGCAAAATTTATTGTCCTTGTCACCTGTAGATATATTTGGACCACTCCCAGTGCTTCCCAGTTTCCGAAGGACAAACTGGAAATGAAGAAAAGTAAATAATGGGATTGGGGAATGAATGGGAGACAGGTCTTTTGCAAGAAACCTTGGGTTTAAGCCGGGAATATTAATTGCATTTATAAGCCTGACTCCTTTACTAATCTCCTTAAGCTGAAGGTATTAAGCTGTCCTTGAAGAAATTTAGGAAAGAGCAGAGAAAGTGGATTTAGGCTGGGAGGGGAAGGAGCAGCGTGAGCAGCTTTCAGCCCAGCCACATCCTGGATGCCTTTTGCCCCCTTGAAACCCCAGCAATCCTCAGAAAAGGGTTTATGGGTTTTCCTCTGGAAATTGAGCACTGTCCAGCCACAGACCCTCAGGGGATGGAGGGACAGAGGACATAGAGAGGGAGGAAGGCACAGGAGGGTCTTTATTTTGGGCAACTGGCTTTGGGAGGGTATTTTCCTGATGCTCTTCTGCCAGCCCTGGCTGGAAATTCCTCAGCTGAGCCAGGTGAATCCTCTAGGCTACGGAATTTTGGGATCACTGCCAAGATGCCTCTTGCTGGTGTAGGATACCCCAGAATTCCACGGAGCATCTGACCCTGCGTTAACACAGCCCTGAGAGCACCCAGGGATGCAGCAAAGGAGGGCAGGGAAACTGCTGAAGGGAGGGGAAGGAAATGGCTCAAGGGAGAGGAAGGAAATGGCTCAAGGGAGAGGAAGGAAATGGCTCAAGGGAGAGGAAGGAAATGGCTCAAGGGAGTGAGAGGAAACAGCTCAAGGGAGAACAGGGAAATGGCTCAAGGGAGAGGAAGGAAATGGCTCAAGGGAGAGGAAGGAAATGGCTCAAGGGAGAGGAAGGAAATGGCTCAAGGGAGTGAGAGGAAACAGCTCAAGGGGGAGCAGGAAAACAGCTCAAGGAAGAACAGGGGAAAGAGCTCAAGGAAGAACAGGGAAGCAGTTCAAGGAAGATCAGGAAAATGGCTCAGGGTAGATGAAGGAAACAGCTCAAGAGAGAGAAAGGAAAAGGCTCAAGGAGGAACAGGGAAACAACTCCAGAAGGAACAGGGAACCAGCTCATGTGAGCAGGGAAATGGCTCAAGGCAGAGCAGGGAAATGGCTGAGGGGAGAGGAAGGAAACAGCTCAAGGAAGAGCAGGGAAAAAGCTCAAGGGAGAGGAGGAAAACAGCTCATGGAGCCCAGCAAAAATGGGGTTCAGGACTGCTGGGGGGGCTCCTGGGGGTGTTCAGATGGTCCAGGCTGACCCAGCACCAGAATGCAAGGGAAAGAAGGAAAACAGCTCATGGAGCCCAGCAAAAATGGGGTTCAGGACTGCTGGGGGGGCTCCTGGGGGTGTTCAGATGGTCCAGGCTGACCCAGCACCAGAATGAAGCCCCAGGCTGGGGAAGCAGGACAGGCAGAAAGGCAAATCCCACTGGGAACTGATGGGCTCATGAACACAGCCAGGAAATCCTCCCCCAAAACACCTCTTGCCTCTAACAACAACCCTCTCTCCTTCCCAGGGTTTGCCCCACCAGCCCCACCACCACCAAAAATGTGCTCCCGTGAGAACAGAGGCTGCCACAGCACCGAGAGCTCCTGCCACAGCGGGGGCTCCTCCTGCCACGACCGCGACCGGTCCTGCCACGGCTCCGAGGGGCTCGTGTGCCACGAGGTGAGCGCCCCTCAGGACGTGACCCCCGTGGTGGTGCTCACCCCGCAGTGCCCCGTGGCCCCCGGGGCCGGGCAGGTGCCTGTGGCCCCCGTGCCCTGCCAGCAGCAGCAGCAGATCAAGCAGCCGGCGCAGTGGCCGCCGCAGCAGCAGCAGAAGTGAAGGGCTGAGGATGAGGAAGGAGAAGACGAAGCTCGACGCACACCCCAAGGGATGCACCACTCCCCTTCTACCCCACTGCAAGATGCAACCCGGAGCTTGGGCAGCTCCTGCGCCTTCCCTCCTGCATTCCCAACAGTCCAAAGTGGCATTAGAGTGGCAGAAATGTGATTTGCCTCCTTACGAACCTCACGATTTCCTGCTTCTGTCTCCAGTAGCAAAGGTGTGATATTAAAACATAAAGCTCGTAAAAAGTGCTGCGTCCTGGTGTTTTTCCACTGGTTTTCCTTTCCTTTGGCATCATTCCCAAGCCTACTTTGAATATCAGAGAATCACAGAAGCAGCTGGGCTGGAAGAGACCTCCAAGATCAAGTCCAACCCTTGATGCAGCACCACTGTGGTTACCAGTCCATATATTCTTTTAAGAGTTGGACTCGACGGTCTTTGGGGGTCCCTTCCAAGTCAGAATATTCTGGGATTGAACTGATTGGCAGGGGCTGCTTTTCACACCTCCCTCCCCTCCCTTTTGCTCTCCAATGGCCACGATGGCTCAGCCCTCTGGTCCCCACACCTTGGGCATGTGCCAGGCAAACCCATGGGCTGGATTGCAAAAGCTGTCTGGGACCGAAGGTGCAGATCAACATCTGTCATTAATGACAGCCCTTGGCCCTGAGCCTCAGACCCTCACAGGCACCTTTGGAAGGCTTTGGGATCCGCACACGGCGGGTGAGCACAGGGCAAACTCCTTATGGGAATTCTGGAAATCCCCACTTGCCATAGACAAGAGGAAACGGGCAGAGGAACGACCGTGTCAGACTTCATTTTCCTTCTGACCTTGCTAAGTGGGCTTAGAGAGACCTTTTTTTGGGGGACGGGGGTAACTCTCCCTTCTTTGAAAACCACATCAAGAGTCCATAGTGCCTAAAGGAAATCCCAAAATTCTCAAGGTTGGAAAAGCCCTCCAAGCCCATCGAGTCCACCCTGTGCCCCATCCCCACCTTGTCACCCAGTGCCACATCCAGGCATTCCTTGGACACCTCCAGGGGTGGAGACTCCACCATCTCCCTGGGCAGCCCCTTCCAAAGTCTCATCACCCTTTCCAGGGAGAAATTCCTCCTCATGTCCCACCTGCCCCTCCCCTGGCACAGCCTGAGACCATTTCCCCTTGTCCTGTCCCTTTTTCCCGACCCCCAATTTGCTCCTCCCTCCTTCCAGGGAATTTCAGAGCCAGAAGGTCCCCCTGAGCCTCCTTTTCTCCAGGCTGAGCCCCCCCATCTCTCTCAGGAGTTCTCCAGACCCTTCTCCTGCTGCTTCAGCCCCTTCTCCATCTCTGTTACCTTCTCTGGACACGCTCCAGCCTCTCAGGGTCTCTGTTGAAGTGGCGAAAAATATTCCCATTTCCTTCCATGGTTTAAACTGACTTTTCTCAGTAGAAACCACAAAAGCCCTGAGCTTCCCTTGTAGATGCAGGAGGGAAAAAAAAAAAAAAAAAAGAAAAATACTATCAGAGAGAGAGAGATGGCCATAAAAATCGTGTTTTATTTATTGCACTTGATCCATCCCTGGTTTCTCTCCCAGAATCCCCCAGGCAGATCCCTGCAGGAATTCCCAGCTATGTGGGATGAGAGCAGCATTGTGTGTAATGCACCAGATATTTAATTAGCAAAGGGGTTTGCACTGAACCTTTGAAAGGAACAAGAAACTTATTATTAGCACTTGTTTTATTATTACTCTTAATTAAAACGACGAGGAGCCTCATCCCCATGTGCGAGGCCCGTGACTGCAGGTGCAGGGGAGGAACATCAGGGTCAGAAACCTGTGGCTCTGACTGGTTTTTTGGATGCCAGGGATGGTCCCTTTGCCCCCAACACCCAGGTGCCCCTTGGGCAGTGCCAAACCCACCCTGTGCCAAACTGGAGGTTGAAACCAAACCAGGCAAGAGGCTTGGGCTGGGTTGGAGTCTGACTTGAAAGCGTTTGAGGAAAGGGGAGATAAAAATCTCCAATCTGGAGCCTTTCTAAGCAATCCAAGTTCTCACCCACGCTCTTGGCAGAGCTGAGGCACTGCAGGGTTGTGTCACTCCTTTGAGGAGAGGCTTGGGAGGAGCCTGAGGAGTAGAGACAGCAAACCCCTCCTGAGCTGGGCTTTTGTTATCTCAGCACATCTGAGAAGCGAAGCAGGAGGGAAGATAGATTGCAAAAAATCCAGCAGGGAATCATCCCCACCTTTCCCTGCCACAAAGGCCACGGCAGCAGAGACACCTGTGATGGAGCTCTGCAGAGAAATATTCCATGGAAATCCTCTCTGCAGAGAAATATTCCATGGAAAGCCTCTCTGCAGGGAAATATTCCATGGAAAGCCTCTCTGCAGAGAATATTCCATAGAAAGCCCCTCTGCAGAGAAATATTCAATGGAAAGCCTCTTTGTAGAGAAATATTCCATGGAAAGCCTCTCTGCAGGGAAATATTCCATGGAAAGCCTCTCTGCAGAGAATATTCCATAGAAAGCCCCTCTGCAGAGAAATATTCAATGGAAAGCCTCTTTGTAGAGAAATATTCCATGGAAAGCCTCTCTGCAGGGAAATATTCCATGGAAAGCCTCTCTGCAGAGAATATTCCATAGAAAGCCCCTCTGCAGAGAAATATTCAATGGAAAGCCTCTTTGTAGAGAAATATTCCATGGAAAGCCTCTTTGCAGAGAAATATTCCATGGAAAGCCTCTTTGCAGAGAAATATTCCATGTAAAGCCTCTCTGCAGGGAAATATTCAATGGAAAATGTCTCTGCAGAGAAATATTCAATGGAAAAATTCTCTGCAGAGAAATATTCAATGGAAAAACTCTCTGCAGAGAAATATTCAATGGAAAGCCTCTTTGCAGAGAAATATTCTACAGGAACTCTCTGCAGTGTAATATTCCATGAAAATCCTCTCTACAGAGAAATATTCCATAAAAGTCTCTCTCTTGCACTGTTTCCAACAAACACACGGGTTGGTTTCAGGCAGAGCCAAGTCAAGTGTGCAAACACGGAGCCTGCAGATAATTGTACATGAAAGTTCCAGATTGTTGCTGGAGTCACCTCAGTCAACAACAACAGGGGAGTGGAAAAAAGTCCAATTGAAGGGAATGGCCTGGAAATGGGGGAATCACAGGGTGTTTCAGGTTGGAAGGGACCTTAAAGCTCATCTCATTCCAAGTCCCCTGGCAGGGTCACCTCCCACTAGACCAGGTTTGCTCCAGCCTGGCCTTGGATGCTTCTCTGGGCCAATCTCTGGCCTAAATGCAACTTTGCAGGGAGGTGTTTCCAGGTTGATTGTGCCCATCGTGATACGGGGAATGGAGCAGGCTGAGGGATCCCAGTGAGTCAGCCGAGCATCACCCCAAATCCCTGGCACCTGACTCCTAATCCACGGTGTCATCCCACTGTTGACACATTCCTGCCTTTTATGGGACTGGAATATGTAATTGATGGGTTAGATGGGCATGACTTGTAGCTGGGCATGGAGGAGCAAAGTTGGTCCGTGATTCACGGGGAAAATCCGGGCTCGGAAGTTTCTCCCATTGTTTTGTTTATTTTTTTCTGCAGCTTCATCCCTGTCCAACCATCCCTGTTCCATAAGAGCTGCAGAGATGCCACGGACTGAGGACTGAAAAGAGGATGGCAACACCAGCACATTGTCCCAGCTAGTAGCCCAAATCTCCCCTTCAGCGTTATCATGAAAATAAAGATCTTAAACCTCACTCTGGAGGCAGCCCCATGACCCCTCTTCTCAGAGCTCACCTGCTGAAGATTTCCAGGAGGTGAAATAAAGTCAGGTTTTATTTAAAATCTGGGGGGAAATTGGAAGTAAATTGAAGAAGGGTAGAAGAAAATAATAAGATAATAACCAAACCATCTCTGGGAGTGTGAGCAGGACTTGGGTGACCCTGGAGGTGTTCAAGGACGTGGCACTCAGTGCTCTGATCTGGTTCACAAGGTGGAGATTCATCAAAGCTTGGGCTTGATGATCCTGGGGGTCTTTTCCGACCTTAATAACCCCGGGATTCTGTTCACCTCAAACCATTCCATTCCAGGATTTGATACCATCAACACCACGGTGCAGAATTAGACTAAAATGGGATCTAAAGCCACATGTTGGGTTTTCATGGCAAGGTTTTGGTGGAGGGGGATCTACAGAGGGGGCAGGACCTGTATGCCAAGGCTGGGGGAGGACTTTGGTGGGCACCAGGGTCAGAGAAGAGGAAGAAGAAGATAAATCCTTGGTAGGGTTGGAATTCCCAATGAAAGACGTATTTGGGCTAATGTAAACCTCTCATATCCGGTCCCATTGGGAAATCCAGCTGGAGGATTCCTGCCCTAAACATAATCCACGGGGATTAACAGTAATCATAATTTTTCATTCACATGGAGGTTGATCACGTTGAGCCCTCGGTCCATGTGACATCGAGGAACTTGGTCCTTCCAGATTACAAACACCTCTTGTGCTTGGTACACGTCGTCCAGGAGCAGATCCATCGGTCTCAGGGCTGGTGCCACTTCCCGTGAAATACCTTCCAATCTCTTTCATAGGGAGGCGAAGGAATTAAGGTGCTATTAATAACTTACGGGACAATTACCATCCCAAAAGCACAGAGCATCAAAGGGAAAATACGGGAAGCTGAACGCAGCGGATAGAAATGGGCTGGGATGTGTAATTAGAGGTGTCTCATGTCCCAGATAAACCTTTGGAAACGTATAAAAGGTTCCTCATCCCAGTGCCCTTCACTCGCTCCTCTGCTCCAACACTCCTCCATCCCCACTGCCAAAGGGGTAAGTCCCATTTTGCTCTTCCCCGGGAGTTTCTTCCCAAAACCTCCTGTTTTTCTACAAGCTTTGGTAGAATTGGGGTAGGATACTCACTCCTCACCTCTGGAGTTTGGTGGTGCTGGAGAGCAAGTTCTTGTTGCCCATGGGAGGGGTTTTATTAAAGCCAATGGAAATAAAGGCCTTGAGCAGAGGCTCGAGTCAAACAGAAAGGGTGGAAAAAACAGAGAGCCCAGAGGGGTTTGTGGGAAATACAGAGAGAGGAGAGACAGGATTTTGTGGAAAATACAGAGAGTGGAGAGACAGAGGGGTTTGTGGGAAATACAGAGAGTGGAGAGACAGGATTTTGTGGGAAATACAGAGAGTGGAGAGACAGAGGGGTTTGTGGAAAATACAGAGAGTGGAGAGACAGAGGGGTTTGTGGGAAATACAGAGAGTGGAGAGACAGAGGGGTTTGTGGGAAATACAGAGAGTGGACAGAGCAAGGGTTTTGTGGAAAATACAGAGAGAGACAAGATTTTGTGGAAAATACAGAGGGAAGACAGACAGAGGGGTTTGTGGAAAATACAGAGAAAGGAAAGACAGGATTTTGTGGGAAATACAGAGAGTGGACAGACAGAGGGGTTTGTGGAAAATACAGAGAGAGGAGGGGCAGAGGAGTTTGTGGAAAATACCGATGAAGGGCAGCCAGGGACTGCCCTTTGGAAAAGGGACTTTAAGGTTTTCAAGTAGAAGGCACTGGGGTGGTCTAGAGCTGCTAATGGGCAACTGAGGTTTTGACCAATTTTTCTCTGTAAAACAAGTTGCATCTGAAAAAGTCTAATGAGGGATATAAAGCATCTCACAACCAACCCTGAGATCACATTCTTATCCCTGAAGGACTAGAAATCAGGAGGAAAACAGGGGATTGCACGGCAGATTCCAGAACGTTGATAGGATTATGCCCACTGTGATGATGTGACCATTTCTCTCTCTCTCCCCCCTCCAGCTCTGCCGACACTCCACAAAAAATGTGCTCCCGTGGGTCCTGCCACAGCCACGAGACCTCCTGCCACGAGTCCCCCNACCTCCTGCCACGAGTCCCGCTCGTCCTGCCACGACTGGGGCCCCTCCTGCCACTACACCATCCAGAGGCAGCCCGTGCAGAAGTTCACCTACGTGACTCCCTGTTGCCCCTCCGTGGGGTCCTATTGCCCCCCCGTGCAGCCCTGTTGCCCCCCAATGCAGCGCTATTGCCCCCCGGCCCCCTACTGCCCCCAGTACACCAAGAACATCTGCAAGATGCCACCAACGTACCCCAAGTATTAAGAGGATCCCAGCCCNTATGTTTCTTTATATCACATATGTTTATTTATAGACTGTGTATCTTATATGTTTATGCTTTGACCTCTTTACTTGAGAATTATCATCCCCTCCAACCTCTGAGTCACCCCTTGGCATTCTTTTCTTAAAACTTAAGCACAAAATGCCCCTGAAGTACCAAAATTATAAAAGCCAGTTCTTGCAGAGGCATCTCTGGGGGGGATGAATGTGCAGGGAGCTCATCTGCATCTTATTTATTTATATACTTATATACAGACTATGTATTTATATCTGGAATGAATCCTTGCCTGTGAGGGTGGGCAGGCTCTGGCACAGGTTATTCCATGGCTGTCCCATCCCTGGAAGTGTCCAAGGCCAGGTTGGAGCCACCTGGGATAGTGGGAGGTGTTCCTGCTCAAGCCCTGGAGGAGCTTTAAGGTCCCTTCTACCCCCCACCATTCCCAGATTCCTTGTGCTGGGTTAGATTGGATATTAGGCATAAATTCTTCCCTGTGAGGGTGAAGAGGTCCTGGCACATCTTATTCCATGGAAGTCCACCCCTGGAAGTGTCCAAGGCCAGGGATAGTGGGAGGTGACCCTGCCCATGAGAGGCAGTGGAATGAGGTGGTTTTAAGGTCCCTTCCACCCCCAAACCATCCCAAGATCCTCTTTAACTCAGAACTGCCTTTCTCAGTCCCCTCCTCCAGCAGCTCCTCACACTCCACTTCTCACCCTGACTCAGAACTACACACATTTGGAGGTGCCTAATAAATGCAAATTANGGCCCTCCTGCCACTACACCATCCAGAGGCAGCCCGTGCAGAAGTTCACCTACGTGACTCCCTGTTGCCCCTCCGTGGGGTCCTATTGCCCCCCCGTGCAGCCCTGTTGCCCCCCAGTGCAGCGCTATTGCCCCCCGGCCCCCTACTGCCCCCAGTACACCAAGAACATCTGCAAGATGCCACCAACGTACCCCAAGTATTAAGAGGATCCCAGCCCAGCACCCGGGAGCTCCAGCTCACCTCCTCGCCCAGATGTTGAATTGGTGGCTCTCGTTTTCCCCGTCTTTGATTTGACCCTTGATTGGAATTTCCTCCAAAATGTAAATCGGATTTGGCTTCGTTTGCTCGGCACAAAATGCTGGTGTCATTTTCCATGGCACTGGGAATCATTCCCAGTGCCTGACACATGATGTGTCAACCCCNAGGCCAGGTTGGAGCCACCTGGGATAGTGGGAGGTGTTCCTGCTCAAGCCCTGGAGGAGCTTTAAGGTCCCTTCTACCCCCCACCATTCCCAGATTCCTTGTGCTGGGTTAGATTGGATATTAGGCATAAATTCTTCCCTGTGAGGGTGAAGAGGTCCTGGCACATCTTATTCCATGGAAGTCCCACCCCTGGAAGTGTCCAAGGCCAGGCATAGTGGGAGGTGACCCTGCCCATGAGAGGCAGTGGAATGAGGTGGTTTTAAGGTCCCTTCCACCCCCAAACCATCCCAAGATCCTCTTTAACTCAGAACTGCCTTTCTCAGTCCCCTCCTCCAGCAGCTCCTCACACTCCACTTCTCACCCTGACTCAGAACTACACACATTTGGAGGTGCCTAATAAATGCAAATTAGCACTCGGTGGTTTTTCTCCCAACCCTCCTCCTCTCGCTGGGCTTCAGAACTGCCCTTTCCAAGGAAAACTGCAGACACTTGAAAATAAACGCCAACCCCACGTCTGCTTTTTCCAACCTAAGGCAACCTGCCCTTATCTCCTCAGTCACTGGCACGTCCAGCTGAGACATCTCTTCCAGAACAGGCTCGGTTCCTTCTGCCGGCGCCTCGTTGGCTGCATCAGCTGCACAAAGAGCTCCACGACCACACTCAGCTTAAATAATTAAGTCTGAGAGCTGAATGAGATGATCTCTAAGATCCCTCCCAACCCAAATCATCCTCTGAGTCTATGAATTCACTCTCTCTGATGGAGGGTGGTCGCAAGGGCTTCCCCCAAAAAGCTTTTCATCGACCTGGATAAACCGTTTCTACATTATTTACAACTCACAGCATTTCTCAGAAGGCTTCAGATTTTCCTAAACGAGATTGGCTCCGAAATATTTTCTCAAACGCTTTTGGTTTCCTGAAACATGGCCTTGAAAAAATAAGAAAGAATAATCATAAAATGGTTTGTGTTGGAAAGGACCTTAAAAGTCATCTTGTTCCTCAACCCCTGAGTTGTTGTTGCTGCACTAAACTGGATCAAAGTCACAGGGGATGAACAATCACCCACTTTATTTTATTTATTTGTTTATTGTCCTAAAATCTTGGACTGCTGTGAGAGAAACCTGGAAGTAAAGAAATGAGGGAAAATTACTGAACTGCTTAAATAAAACAGGACCGCAAAGCAAGTTGGGTCTGAAAAGAGGTGACCGAGAGGGAAAATCCTCTCACAAAAGGATCTGAAACCCTCTCCTGGCTTGGAGGAGGAATTAAACAGGGTGATGTTGCAGCACGAGTGAGAAACAGCTGATGGTTGGTGGATTCACCAACGGAATGACAAAAATTGGGATTGGGGAACGTCCTTTTGGCGTCATCTCCGCTGTTGCTGTGTCGGGTGCGTTGGAGCTCGTCAACAGGACCTCCCTCTAATCGAGTCCCCGGGGAGTTGGGGCTGTTAATTACAGTCCCTTGTGTCAGGGGGAAAAAAAAACAACATATCAATCAAAATGTGAGTGTGCTGAGCAGACCAAGGGGCAGCACACGGGCTTGGAGTCAACACCTCTGAGTTGTACGTTGATGCAATCCCAGTTGCCCAACGACAAATCACTTAATAACTCCAGGGTTAGGTGCATTTTTAATAAGCAAATGTGCCTCGGCCTTCAGAATTCCCTTATAAGCAGATTGGGAAATTCGTTGTCTATTATAGTGTGGGGGAAAAAGGTCATAATTGGTTTTCCTGACTGCGTCGGGTCGGAAATGCCCAAAACTAGACACAGAAGATAAATATGAATATGAGTGTTCATGGCAGCATTGCCAAGAGATGCCTAATTTCTTGGACAACCCTTGGGAAGATATAAAAGTTCGTCATCCCTTGTTCCTCCTTCATTCAGCACCAGCTCTCCGTGCTCTTCCTTCTGCTCCACCAAAGGGTAAGTTGGATTATATTGATTTATCTACTCTTGGGAAACAGAAGTTCGTAGAGGGCTAGTTCTGTGTTTAGACATTGCCTTTGTCTCAGAAATTCCTTGGGTTTGGGGATTGGGTGCCTGGACGTGTCGGCTACACGAAGGGTGCTCGTGGCTTGTTCTCAGATGGGCTGGTGGAAAAAGAGGAGTAACTGAAGGACCAGAACCACAAAGACACAGAGTCTTTGGGACCCAGCAAGGAATTTGTTCCCAAACCAGCTGGTGATTGAGTGGGAGAGAGCTCAGAGATGTTTCAGTAGTAAATTTTATCTTAAGCAGCATCTTTGTAGGGAAATTCCCCCCAGAGCTGGGCCATCACGGAATATCCCCCAAAAGCCAAGGTGGAATCCCTGTGAGAGCCACGACATCCCAGACATTACAAAACACAGGAGAGCAGCATTTCCTGTTCTGCCACAGAACGAGAGCCGAGGAAAATGCAGGAGGTCTCAGTGATGGTCTCTCCTTTCCTTCCAGCTCCCGACTCTCCGGAACGATGTGCTCCCGCGGGTCCTGCCACGACTACGACTCTTCCTGCCATGGAGCCCGCTCTTCCACCCACAGGTCCTGGTTCTCCTGCCTCAGATCCCGCTTCTGCCACGACTCGGAGCCCTCCTGCCACAACTCGGAGTCCTCCTGCCACGACTCGGAGCCCTCCTGCCACTACCCCGTCCAGAGGCAGAAATGCACCTACGTGACGCCCTGTTACCCCACCACGGGGTCCTGCTGCCCCCCCGTGCAGCGTTATTGCCCCCCAGTCACTTATTGCCCCCAGGTGTCCTACTGTCCCCAGGTGCCCTACTGTCCCCAGTACACCAGGGGCATCTATACCCTGCCACCAACATACCCCAAGCATTGACAGGATCCAGCGTCGGCTCCTGGACCGGCTCCTGCCTCCGACGCTCCGACCGCGGCTCGTCTCCTCCTTCCTGAAATCCTGGGACTCTGCCACGGGTCTCGTTGGGATGAAGTGTTCCCCTAATTAACACTCGTGGTGTCATTCTTTCTAATTATTCGGGAAATGTCCTTTTTAATTATTCGGGGCTTAATTAGTGTTGGGGATCTTTCTCTGCCGAGCGTTTTCTGTTTCAGACTCAACTGGGTGTGGGAAATAATAAATCTGGCAAGTCATGAGACCCTCGTTGTCTTTGAGCCTCTTTACTCTCTGTTTCCTTCATTATTTTTTTCTTTTTTATTTTATTTTTCATGGTGCTTTCAGCCAAATTTCCCTGTGCTCTCAAAGTATCCCAACAGCTGGGGGCAGATAATTCCCACATGCATTTGGGAATGAATGGAAGACACATTTGGAGACGGGAAAAGTTCCCAACCACCAAAAATCTACATGGGCATAAGGGTTGAGTGGAGCAGAGCTCCTGGCCTAGAAGATTGTTGTCCCATCATTTTGAAAACAGTGAGATCAAAGACACTTGAATGAACTCTCTGACAGGATGGGGGTGTTGGGGTGGATTGGGCTCTGCTCCCAGAGAACAGGGACAGGACAAGGGGACACGGCTCAGGCTGTGCCAGGAGAGGGGCAGGTGGGACATGAGCAGGAATTTCCTCCTGGAAAGGATGGTGAGGCTTTGGAAGGGGCTGCCCAGGGAGGTGGTGGAGTCCCCACCCCTGGAGGTGTCCGAGGATGTGGCACGGAGTGACAAGGTGGGGATGGGGCACAGGGTGCACTCGATGGGCTTGGAGGGTTTTCCCAACCCAACCCAAATGATTCTGGGATTCTGTGACAGCTCCTTAAATGAAGGGGGAATAAGTAGGTCACAGTTGCTCTTTCTCAACATGCAATAATTTCCTCCAAGCCCAATTTCAGACCTTGGGCACAGAAATAATTTCAAATATCTGGACATGTCTGAGCCTCTGAAAAGAGAAGCCACCAATTCCCCTGAAGGATCTGTGAACAGTGGATGGTTCTTTAGAGATCACGTTTTCCTCAGAAGGACCTGAATTTGAACGGTTCAGAGATCCTTTTTGAGTGGGTCTAACCAACAACACCCATTTTTGGAAGGTTGTTGAGGAGGCAGAAAGATTTTGGAGGGACATCAGCGTGATGCTCCAGATCAAAGCCTGGAGGGAAGAACTGTCCCACCAGCACCAACTTTGCCAATTGTGCAAACACAGGTCTTGGTTTGGGACCCACAACTGAGTCACAAAACGTCCCTGAGGAATTGGGGCAATCCTCCCTTGCCACACAAAACTCACCACAAGCAATTACGTGGCCTCTGGCCTGAAGAAAAGCTGGAGGACACCCACACTTTGGGAGGATCTTCTCCTCGTTGGTCAATAAATTGCTCTAATGGGCAACATTTTCCGAGGTTGATGAGTTTCATTTTCTTACGCTTCAAAGTCTGAGTCAAACAGGGTTGTAAATCCAGCCTTGGTGGCCACACTTTCCCCTCTGGTGACAGAACCCAATATTTGCCCAAACTTCAGTTCTTTTTCTCTGACTCCTTTGCTTTCCACACATCTCTGCAGGGGAGGTCGGGTGGGAAAAAGCATTAAAAAAATAAAACTCAGTGAAGAGAAGCCAAGGAATGGGGAAACTCAATATACTCACACCTTGCACAGAGCTCGTCGTCAGCTGTTTTCCTCTTGTCTGAAGTACCTTTGATTCACGTGGAACAATTTGATGGGATCATCCCAATCATCTGCCAAGTCAGGGAACACGTGAAGAGACAGAACCATTTCATTCTGTGCCCCACCAGGGAACCGAGGAGATCCCGCCGGATTTTCCAGCTTTGTGCCATGCCCAAGAGTTGCAGCTCGTAATCCCATTTCCTCTTGGCATTCAACAACAATAAATTAAAACCCTGAGCTGTCACCTGCACCCAAGGGGAGACCTACCCCAGGAGTCAGCATTTCGGAGACCTTTCCGTCACTGATGCGCTGACGCCATCCCAGCTATCCATTGGACAGCTAATTAACACCCATCAGATTAGTGTCAGTCTCCAGGAAACGGGAAAGAAATGCCTCCCAAAATCCCTGTGTCGGGAATTACCGATGGGACAGAACACGGCGTGTCAAAGAGGAAACACTAAAAATAGGGATGGAGAGCGGAAATAATTAACCTGTCATTGCAGAGGGGTGTCTCATATCCCAGATAACCTTGGGAGGGTATAAAAGGCCACTCAGCCCAGTCCTCCTCAGACACTCACCTTCGCTTCCAGAAGCTTCTCGCTGCTGCTGAAGAAGGTAAGACCAATTTTATTACATCTCTTCTTAGTGAGAGAGAAGAAACAGCCATGAGAGGTTTGCATGGACCTCCTGGGAGCTGGGACTTGGTTAAATTCCTCCTGCTTGCACCCCTGTGGAACAGGGAATGGCAGATGGAGGGATGGGGATCACCAGGAAGGTTCAGCGAAGGCATCCTTGGGTGATTCCCAAGGGAGGTGGGGTTGGGATGGGCTCCTGGGGCTCCGACTGGCTTGCAGGGACCTGATTTCACACAGCAATTCCCAGAGCAGATCCGGAGGGACTGAGTGTGCCTTGGATCTGGACTAGGCAGGAAAAAAGGAAGAGAGAACCTGGAGACTCCAACTGGAGGTCTCAAGAAAAATATTATTAAAAAGAAAAAAAGGGGAGGGAATAGAAGAGTGAATCTGGGCCTCCTCTCACCACGTTGCTCTCTCACCCCACACAGCTCTGCTGACCCTCCAAAAGATGTGCTCCCGTGGGACCTGCCATGACTACGAGTCCTCCTGCCACGGATCCAGCTCTTCCTGCCACGGATCCCGCTCATCCTGCCACGACTCGAGGCCCTCCTGCCACTACACCATCCAGAGGCAGCCGGTGCAGAAGTTCACCTACGTGACTCCCCTTTGGTCCCCGA
>VWZG01012463.1:17994-33989 GCA_013396735.1 Grallaria varia | reverse complement strand
GCCCCTCCGTGGGGTCCTATTGCCCCCCCGTGCAGCCCTGTTGCCCCCCAGTGCAGCGCTATTGTCCCCCGGCCCCCTACTGCCCCCAGTACACCAAGAACATCTGCAAGATGCCACCAACGTACCCCAAGTACTGAAGAAGAATCTGGACCCAGCACCTGGACACACCACCTCGATCCTCACCCAAAGCCTTGAGTTCATCTCCGTGCTCGTGGCTTTCCAGCCTTTTTCCAGCCTTCTTTCCAAGCAAACGCCCTTAAAACAGTCAGAGGTGACACCATTTTAGGATGGAGCCTCTTGGTTTCATGGGTTTTGGGCTGTTTATCCACTTTCTGCCAACGCGACGCGCGCTCTCCACTGGGAAGGGTTTCCCTCTTGCTTTGCTGCTTCGCCCTCCAGCAAGACAATAAAAATGGTGTTTCAAGCCGACCTAACAGTTTTAGTCACCACTCTGTCATACCGGCTGGATCGTTGGGCCAAGGTCAACGGTGCAAGGGTCAACCAGGTTCAAGAAGGCCAAGGGTCGAGTCTGGCACTTGGGTCACAACAACTCCATGGAAAGTTCCAGGCTGGGGGGAAGAGTGGCTGGAAAGCTCCAGAAGGCCCTGGAGATGCTGGTGACCATGCAGGTGTGCCCAGGTGGTCTAAAAGACCAAGGGCACCTGGATTGGAACAAATCCAGTGTGGCCACGGGAGCAGGGCAGGGATTGTCCCTCTGAGCTGGGTTGAACCTCGAGCGCCCTGTCCAGTTCTGGGTCTCCCAAGGCAAGAGAGACCTTGAGGGGCTGGAGCATGTCCAGAGAAGGGAAATGAGCTGGGGAAGGGGGTGGAGCACCAGGAGAAGGGACTGGAGAACTCCTGAGGGAGCTGAGGGGGCTTACCCTGGAGAAAAGGAGGCTCAGGGGGGACCTTCTGGCTCTGCAACTCCCTGACAGGAGAGGGGAGCTGGGGTGAGTCAGGCTCTGCTCCCAGGGAACAGGGACAGGACAAGGGGACACGGCTCAGGCTGTGCCAGGGGAGGGGCAGGTGGGACATGGGGAGGAATTTCTCCATGGAAAGGCTTTGGAAGGGGCTGCCCAGGGAGGTGGTGGAGTCCCCACCCCTGGAGGTGTCCCAGGAACGCCTGGACGTGGCACTGAGTGACAAGGTGGGGATGGGACACAGGTTGGACTGGATGGGCTTGGAGAGCTTTTGCAATCTCAACAAGTCTGGAATTCTTTGCTTGTCTGTGTTTCCTTCTGGGTTTGCAGCCGTGCTTTAATCCCTGGTGAAAACAGCTCCAGTAGGAGGAATGCCAAGGAAACTCGACAGCCACGGAAAGCACCCCCAGCTCCCAGCAGTGATTCCAGGGCTGGCAGGAACACGGCAGGTTAATTGGAAGCAAATCCTTGCACTGAGCTCAGCGCAGGTTGGGCGGGGTGGGGGTTCAGATTTCCAGCCAGGGGCCTCACCTGTGGATTCCTGTTTTTACTGAGCCTTCCCACTTTCCTGTTGGTGTATTTGGAAGCAAAACAAAGCCAATCCTGCAGGGTTTGCGACTCGCCTTGGAATAGCCTCAATTAAACAATTTCTCCAGTGTGAAATAAGAGGAGGTTTCCCTGGGGTGACTCATCCACCACCACCACCCTGTCCCAGGCGTGGGAAACGGCCTGGAATGAGCCCAGCTCTGCAATGCCCACTAAATGACCAGTTCTAGAAGTAATTGCAATTAGCTATTCATAGTTTATGGAGAAATTTGTCATTATAGGGGAACAGGGTGAAAAGGAAAAGTTGCAAATGGGATGCGGAGAGCAATTAATTAATCACCCGCATGTGGGTTGTTGGCATTGCCAAGAGGTGGATCATCTTCACAGGACCCTTGGGCAGCTGCGTTAAAAAGTAGTTTTCTGACTCCTTCCTCTCCTCCCTGCAGGTGGGTGTTGGGTTTGGGAAGCTCTTTGTCCACAGTGGTGGGTTTGTCTTCAAGCTGAGACCTTCTCTTGCCACCCCAGGACTCCAAGTTTCTCCTCTGTGACTGACCACGGAATGTTTTATTTCCTCTTCAGCTGGAGCAAGCCCAGAGGGGGCCACGAAGATGAAAAGGGTGCTGGAGCCCCTTCCCTATGGAGACAGGTTGGGAGAGCTGGGAATGGACAGCCTGGAGAGGAGAAGGTTGTGTGGAGACCTCAGAGCACCTTCCAGGACCTGAAGGGGCCACAGGGAAGGTGGAGAGGGTCTGTTCCTCAGGAACTGGGGTGACAGGACAAGGGGGATGGGGTCACACTGAAAGAGAGGAAATTTGGGTTGGATACTGGGAAGAAATTCCTCCCTGTGAGGGGAGTGAGGCCCTGGCACAGGTTATTCCATGGATGTCCCATCCCTGGAAGTGTCCAAGGCCAGGCTGGAGCAACCAGGGAGGTGTCCCTGCCCATGGCAGGTGGTGGAATGGAATGATCTTTAAGGTCCCTTCCAACCCAAACCAGTCCATAATTCCTTTTCCAAGCCCCACCAAAGGCACAAAGCCCCTGAACTGGTTACTTCCTCTGCTGTGCTCAAGCTTAAAGTTCCTCTTAACTTGAGGACAAGAAATAGCAGCAATAATGGGAAACAAGGTCAAAACCCACTTCTATCCTATTGCATCCCATCCCATCCAAGCTTTTGCCAGCCCTGGAGAGGTTTTAACACCTGGAACATCAAGGGCCAAAGCCTTTAAGAACCACAGACATTGGGCAAGAGGAGAAGTCCTCTCTCCCCGGCACTCTAAATAGCCTCAAGGGACATTTCTGCTCTGCTTAATACATGTTAAATAATATAACACCAAATTTCCACAGCCAGGGATGAACTGCAGGAAAACCCTAAGGATTAAGGAGGAGGAATTTGTTTCCCAGCAAGGGTTGCTTCACTGCGTCCAGAATTTTCCAACCCAAACAGGCTGAGGGGTGTTACTCTACTCTGGGCATCTTATGCAGCCTCCAAAGTCCCTTCACTCCAGGCAAAATTGAATTGGGATCTTTTAATGACTCGAATTTGAATGTTTTCTTTTGTAAAAGCAGTGATGGGTCTCCCAGCTGGCCACAGATCCATCTCACGGAGCTTTAAACACTGCTGATATTCCCATCCAGCTCCAACAGTGGGCGTTTTGTCTCAGTGCATGAACCAATGCACCAAAATCCTCACAAAGTCACACATTTTGACCTCAGTTTGACCAACACCTCTTGCTTCACCTCCCAGCTCAGGATTCCCCACATTTCCAGTGTTGGAATCTCCGCTGGGGTCAATCTCAATCACTAATTAGATGATAATGTGTGGCAGCAACCTGGGCTCGCCTGGTCATTAGCATGAAGCTGAGCTCAATTAACCCCACGTTTTAGGGAGCTGGAACATTGACCTTGGAAAGACCTTGCCTGGAGAAGACTTCATGGTCCTTTGAGTCCTTGGAGGCAAGAGCAGCTCCTCAAAGCTCTGATGGAACCTAATTTAAGCCGTAGATCCCAACAGAACTGGGTGGAAATGGAGGCTTTGAATGACCAGAAGTCAAACTGCAGGTCCATGATGACCTATCGTGTCCTCAGCAGTCGAGATTTTAGTCGTGGATGAGCAAACACGACCTAAATCTTCTCTCCTTCCCCTCTGCAGAAATCAGAGTGTCTCCAGTGAAGATGTAAGATCTAATGGGAGGGTGGCCAAGAGCGTGCAACCCCACAGGATCAGCCCTTCTCCTTGGGGTGACCTCAGGCACGAAACATTCCATCACGTCGATCCCATCAACAATCCAGTCACGGGCCCCGTGAATTTCCTCTGACAGCAGAGAGATGACTTTTTATAAAGGTGTGGTTTAATTGGAAATCCTCGAGATGCTCAGGAGGCCTTCGTGGAAAATATTAACGCCCGTCATTAATGAATAATCACAACGTGATCATTAACATCGGCGCTAATGGCTGTCCAGGGGTGACTGAGAGATGAGCACGGGGTTATTCCAGAAATCACATCCGTAGGTGGATCTTCCATTACTGGAGGGCAAAGGAGAATTTGAAAAGAATTGAATAGGAATTTAGCAGATCAAGTTGTGCTGAGCATAAACAGGATGCAAAACTTCCAGAGGGGTTTTGCATTTGGTTTTGATTTGAATACGTCAAAAAGGAATTGGAAAAATACGGACCCCGCTTTGACCCGAACTCCAAATTTCCACAATATGTTCGCAGAGTCCTTTGCACCCAAAAATGTCTGATATTGGCAAGGCCAGAGCTCAAGGAGTGATGGGATTGTTGGGGTTGTGCAGGGCCAGGGGTTGGACTTTGATGATCCTTGTGGGTGCCTTCCAACCCAGGACATTCCGTGGTTCTGGGATTCTATTCCAAGGCCAAGCGTCTTCCCATGCATGGATGGGATGGGGCGCTGAGGGGGGAGACGTCAAGAACTTGCTGTTCCAAATTTGCCCTCCTGATGACCAGAGACCCCACTGGATTTCACCATCTCTTCATTCAAACACAGAACATGGGGCCATGGAATTGCACCTCCTGGAATTCGGTCCTAAAAATCATATCAAGGAGCAACTGACATCCAGAAAGCTCTGGAATCTACTGCACCTCAATCCTAATCAGGATTTTTATGTTAATTAAACCAGCTGAACAAACCATAAAGCATCTCAATGTAGCAGCGTTACCATATGCAAAACAAGCAGGGGAAAAAAAACCCTTTAAAGAATCCCACAAGAATTAACTTGACATTAAAAAATTGTAAAAAATTCACAGAGCAAATTGATAATGACACAAAATTGATGGGTTGGTCAAAACCCACGAGGCAAAGACTAAACATCTGAAGGCCCGTCCAGTGAATAAGTGCAGGGTTAGTGCGTAAATCCCGAATTGCTGGGGGGTACCTCATGTCCGGCAGGTCAATCCCGAGCCAAATAAAAGGTCTCCAGGTCCCTTTGCTCCTCACACAACTTCACCTCTCAACTGGTCAGGTAAGTGCTACCCATTAGCAGTGGTGGTGATGGTTTGGGCTTTGGTCAAGCAATGAATTGAGATGTGCCTTTGTGTCTGATCTCGGCAGGGAGTTGGACTGGACAGACCTTCAAAGGTCCCTTCCAAGCTGAGTTGTTCTGATTCTATGGGTTTATGCTCCACAGCTCTCTAGGAAATCCACCCTTTTTGGTTTTTGGGGTTTTTTTGAGCCCCTTGGTCTATTGTGCCTTGCACAAAGTAGAGAGACCAGATATTCTTGGGGTGGGAATTCAGGGTGTGATCTTCGTAGAGGAGGGAAGGTCATTGGAATCTCTTTAGAAACTCAACAGGGAGCAGGGTGGGATGTGGGTATCCCCATGGCTTGAGACAGCAGCGTTTCTGTGCCGCAATCAACACCAGAAAGCCTCCTGTGTTTCAGGTCCTCTCTCTCGCTCCATCCACCCTCAACCACCCTCCCAACAACATGTGCTCCACTGGATGTTGCTCCACCGGATGCTGCTCCGTCGTGAAGACCAAGACCGTGTGCTGCAGCCCCTGCCAGAAGGCAGTGTGCTGCAGCCCCTGCCAGAAGAGCGTGTGCTGCAGCCCCTGCCAGCAGTCCTGCTGCTGCGACCCCTGCCAGAAGCCCTGCTGTGACCCATGTCAGACCGTGTGCTGCGACCCCTGCCAGAAGCCCTGCTGTGACCCGTGTCAGACCGTGTGCTGTGACCCCTGCCAGAAGCCCTGCTGTGACCCGTGTCAGACCGTGTGCTGTGACCCATGCCAGAAGCCCTGCTGTGACCCATGCCAGCAGTCCTCCTGCTGTGACCCGTGCCAGTCCGTGTGCTGTGACCCATGCCAGCAGTCCTCCTGCTGTGACCCATGCCAGTCCTCCTGTTGTGACCCATGCCAGTCCGTGTGTTGTGACCCATGCCAGAAGCCCTGCTGTGACCCGTGCCAGTCCGTGTGCTGTGACCCGTGCCAGCAGCCCGTGTGCTGCACCAAGGTGTGCCAGAAGTCCGTCTGCTGTGCCCCCCAGCCCTGCTGCTGCTCCCCCTGTGGCTGTGGGGCCGTGTCCTGCTGCTCCTACGTGGTGAAGAAGAAGCCCGTGGTGGTGTGCTGCAGCCCCGCGCCGTGCTGCGCTCCCATCAGGAAGTGTGTGCCCTGCATCCCCATCCAGCAGTGCTGTGCCAGCATCAAGAAGTGCTGCTGAGCCACCCCCGGCGTGGCAAAGCCCCTCTGGAACAGGCGTCAGGAGATGAAAACCTTCTCATTTGCTTCTGGTTCTCATCATGTTGGAGCCAACACGTAGTGATTTTGTTCTTCTTTCCAGCCTAAGCTGCTGCTTCTTTCTTTTCTTTAATTGTTGAGTATCTTCAACACCCTCAGGTTTGTCATCCATTGTAATGGCCAAGAGCCATTCGATATTAGTGGGGTGTTGACTCTCTTCTTGGTGTTTGGGACTTGGGAAACCTTTGCTGTCAATGGGATTGCTCTTAGTTTCCTCTCTTGACTCGTAGACAATAAAACTGAGCATTAAGCAAAACGCAACATCTGGTCTTTCGGTTGTTCTTCCATCACTTTGCCCAGAATCTGCCATCATTCCAGTGCCATCCATGCGTTTGGCTGTGGATGAGCTCCAGTGGCAGAGCAGAACGTTCAGGAAACAAAGAATTGCCCAGTCTGCTGGCAGAAATTAGGTCATGTCTGGAGGCAGAGCAGCCTGAGCCACTGGAACGGGCTGCCCAGAGCAGCTGTGGCTGCCCCATCCCTGGGAGTGTCCAAGGCCAGCTTGGACAGGGCAGCCTGGGCTGGTGGGAGGTGCCCCTGCCCATGGAAGGGGTGGAACAGGGTGACCTCCAGTGTCCCAACACAAACCATTCCACGATTCTAAGATCCCTTCTTGCACTTTCTGATTAGCTGCCACAACTCATTATTTACTATAAAACTTAAAGGTTAAGGGGATTAAAGCTCAAAAGACACAGCCTGATCGAGGTTTAATTCCACCAATGAAAACACACCACTCCATAAATCATGGAATGTCCTGAGCTGGAAGGGAGCCCCAAAGATCATCACCGTCCAACCCCTGGCCCTGCAAAGACATCCCAAAATCCCACCCTGTCCCTCAGAGCATTGTCCAAACACTCCTGGAGCTCAGGCAGGTTTGGGGTGGTGACCATCCCTGGGGAGCCTCTTTGGCGTCCAACCACCCTCCTGGGGGAAGAGCCTTTCCCTGAGATCCAACCTAAACCTGCCCTGGCACAGCTGCAGCCATTCCCTGGGTCCTCTCCTGGTCACCAGAGGGCAAAGGTCAGTGATGCCCCTTGTGAGGACATTGTAGACCCCAAGGACATGTCCAGGAACTCACCCCTGCTCTCAGAAGGGGTATTTCAGTAGGTACTGAGAGGAATTCACTACTCACTGGACACGGGCCCATCTTCTTCCACTACCATCTTCCAAAGGGAAAAGCCCAAAAACCACCTCGATTTGTTCCCTCTGTGCCTTCCTGGACTCCCAGCACTGGAACGAAACCCAGGGCTCAACATACAACTCAAAAGCTTCATTCCTAAAATAGCAGAGACCTGAGTCACCGATACCTTTCCTGGCTGGCTGGGACTTTCTTTGCTATTCAAATGCAGGACTCGGCCCTGAATTGCACGTCTGGGGAAGAAGCCTCGAGCGCTGCCTTGATTGCTTCCTCAGTCTGCATTGGAATCATCTTCTCTCCCTGTTTAACTCCACTGAAAACATCTCTCAGCTGTTCAGGAGGTTTTTATCAAGAGGTAAATCAGGTTGGAAAAGCTGGGAGGAGGATGTTTGATGCCATAACGTGCTAGGGCAGAAGTGGAGGTTAAGGGAATCTGGTGAATATTGAGGTCATCATGGAATCGTGGACTGGTTTGGGCTGGGAGGGACCTTAAAGTTGACCTTGTTCCAACCCCCTGCCACGGGCAGGGACATCTTCCACCAGCCCAGGTTATTCAGAGCTCCATCCAACCTGGAGAAGATGCACAGTCAGATCCTGTAAAAGTCCTGCAGGTCTCAGACTTACAGAACCACCACAGAGGTTCACAAAGACATCACAGAACACGGCATGGAATTTAAAAAGGACTTCATGGAGGTTTTATTTCGGACCCAACTATACCCTAAGTGACATTTAACAGAAGGAAAAAATGCCACCAACGCTGAGAGTATTGGGGTGGTTCAGCCTGGAGAGGGGAAAGCTCTTCAGAGACCTCAGAGCCCTTCCCAGAGCCTAAAGGGGCTCCAAAAAAGCTGGAGAAGGACTTGGTCAAGGGCATGGAGTGACACGACAAGGGGGGATGGTTTCCCACTGCCAGAGAGCAGGGTTAGGTGGGATATTGGGAAGAAATTCTTCCCTGCGAGGGTGGGCAGGCCCTGGCACAGGTTGGGCAGAGATGCTGTGGCTGCCCCACCCCTGGAAGTGTCCAAGGCCAGGTTGGACGGGGCTTGGAGCAACCTGGAATCATGAGACATGTCCCTGCCCATCCAGGAGGGTTGGATTAGATGGTCTCTTGAGGTCTTTTCCAACCCAAGCCACTCTATATTTTTATGATTGCAAAATTATTGTTTCTATGAGGATTGGGATCATCTTGGCCAATACGGCAACAATAACGCCCGATAAAGACGTGATGAACGACTCACTCAGGGGGAGATGTTTGAGGGTTGACACAAGCAGGACGTCGCTTCCTGCAGGCAAGTTTCTGGCTATTATGGAGTGACCTAAACCATGCTCCCCTGGGGACAATTCCAGAGGGACACCTGACGTCACGGGAGGGCACGGTCGCATCCTGGGAAGATACATCATGTCCCAGCCACCAGGGATCACCTGCCACTGCATCAGCCCCGCAGTCAGAGTCTGCTGAACGTGATTTGCCATGAGCAGGCGCTGCCTCAGCATCTTGGAACTCCCCTCTTTTACTGTTGGCCCCTCTCATTGCATGAAAACACCGTCAACACCTTCTTCTTCTCACGTGGAGGTTGTCCTGGCCCTGCCTGTGGCCATAATTCCTCGTGTTTGTCACAGGGACACATCAAATGCTCAAATGTGATTGTCACGAGCTGTCTCAGTCTCGCAAAGCTCGGGAATAATCCCGGAAAACTGGGATTGTTTGAAAGAACACAGAGAAAAAAAATTCACACTTCCACTACTGCCTTGAAAGCTGCTTAGTTCAAACTTAATCCATCCATTCCGTGCATGAAAATGAAGGAAAATTTTAATACATAACAGAAATAAGAAGCAGGGAGTATGAGGACCCAGCACCCTGAAGGGAGGCCCAAGAGCAAGACTGAAGAAGGAGAAACTCTTGGGCCTCAACTTTGAGGCAGGAAAACAAGGATTCCCACCGACCAACAGTTCCCAGTGGACCCCAAAAAGTCCCAGCCAAGGGCAGAGGGGACACCTGAGCAGTGACATGTCCAAGTTCCAGGCGTGGTTGTGCCACTGCTTCAGCACCCGCCCAGCCCTGGGCACATTGTTGAGCGTGTCCCGAGGTCATCCCTTGGGAAGTGGAGCTTCCTCAGAGCCACCTCCCGTCCCATTAATGCAAATTCATTAGAAAATTTGTGTCTGTTGTTCGTCCGGCCGAGTAATTAGGGGTCAAAATTGAGGTGGCGAGCCAATGGAAAGAGGTAAAAGATTAAATACCGGAAGCCACGTGGGAAGGATGTCCAAGTGATCCATCACGGAGTCAGAATTGCCCAGGAATGCCTCATTTCCAGGGGGGAGGCTCTGGAGCATATAAAAGGCTCCCCAGGCAGAGGGGTCTTCATTCACTCACCTCCACCTCTCCTCTCCACTTCTCACTGGTCATCAGGGTAAGTTGGTGTTTGCTCCTTGCCTTTGCTTTTGGACTCTGTTGAGTTTCCGTGGGTTTCTCTGCAGGGTTTTCATGGCTGGCTGGTTTGGGATATTTGGGGACCAGAAGTTGGGTTTGGGACCAGAGGTTGGTTTTAGGACCTGAGATTGAGTTTGGGGACCAGAGGTTGGTTTTGGGGACCAGAGACTAGGTTTGGAACCAGAGATTGATTTTGGAACCAGAGATTGGTTTTGGGGACCAGAGACCAGATTTGGAACAAGAAGTGATTGGTTTTGGAACCAGAGATTTGGTTTGGGGGACCAGAGAGTGGTTTGGGGACCAGATACTGGGTTTGGAACCAGATATTGGGTTTGGAACCAGAGGTTGGGTTTGGAACCAGACACTGGGTTTAGGACCAGACACTGGGTTTGGGACCAGTGATAGGTTTTGGTACCAGAAACTGGTTTTGGTACCAGAGATTGATTTGGGGCACCAACTGGGTGGTTTCTCCCTGCTGGAACCAGTGCTGGGCAATTTCCTAAAGGCCGTGTGTCCAACACAAAAAGGATCTCAGGGACAGGCTGTGCTGGAATTCTGAACACCAGCGACCCCACCAGCTACTTTGGGTGAAAACCACTTTAAACTGAGTCATCTGACAACAAAAATAAAACCCAAACTCTGTTTCCCTTCCCAGCTTTGCCTTCACCCCCAACCACCAGGATGTCCAGCGGATGCTGCGGAGGTGGCAGCTACTCTGTGACCTGCTACAGCAGCCCCAAGGGCGCCAAGAGGCCGGTGTGCTGCGCCCCCATGCAGTGCTGCAGCCCCTGCTGCATGCCCATGCAGTCCTGCTGCATGCCTATGCAGTCCTGCTGCATGCCCATGTCCTGCTGCACGCCCGTGTCCTCCTACGTCATCAGCAGCAACAACGGCGGCTGCTGCGGCGGCAGCAGCAGTGGCGGCGGCTGCTGTGGTGGCAACTGAGCCCCATCCCGCCTTGGATAGGGATATTTATGGATATGGATCTTCCCTTCTTCACCTGGAGGCTGTAGAACTTCCCATCTCCTCCTGCTTTCCATCCTCTTTGGAGTCACCCCGCGGCGATCAGGGTGGTTTTCCCCGGCGAGCGCCGGCGCTGCTCTTCATCTTCCTCGTATGGTGCGTGGGATGTTTGGTTCTTCTCATCGTTCTTTTCTCTTCGACCTGCCTGTGAAAACAAAAACAAACAAACAAAAAAAAAATCCCCAATAAATTGTAGTTTGTGACCCTGCAAAGCTCCTGGTGCTGATGCCTTTGTTGGCTGATGGATCCAAAGTGCCTTTTCCCCAGTGCTGGGATTTTCCTGTTTCCAAGGTGTTAAATGGAAGGGGGAGGTTCCTACCCAAAGAAAATTGGGGCATCCCTGTGGCTTCAATTTAAACCCCAGCTGGGTTTCTGAGCAAACTTTCTCCTGCCAGGATAAAATAACCAAGAAATAGGAAGAAAACTGGAGAGGAGAAGTTTGTGTGGAGACCTCAGAGCACCTTCCAGGACCTTAAGGGGCCACAGGGGAGCTGGAGAGGGGCTGTTCCTCAGGAACTGGGGTGACAGGACAAGGGGATGGGGTCAGACTGACAGGGGGGTAATTTAGGTTGGACATTGGGAAGGAATTCCTCCCTGTGAGGATGGGCAGGCCCCATCCCTGGAAGTGTCCAAGGCCAGGTTGGAGCCACCTGGGCTAGTGGGAGGTGTCCCTGCCCATGCCAGGGGGTGGGACTGGATGATCTTTAAGGGTCCCTTCCAACCCAAACCATTTTGTGATTCTATGAAAATAATCCAATAAACTCCTGAAGGACGTGAACATCTTCTGGACTAGTTTGACACAGGAAAGCTCCCTGGATTTCCACCAGCCTGGGATCTGCCCCAGGACCCACAAGCAACCAAATAAAGAGTTTGACACTTGGGAGATGGAGACCTTGCCTCTGCTAAAACATTTGGGTTACCAGATACTGAGTTGAAGTGGGAGAATAACCCTGAGAAAGATCCTCTGCCTTCAAGGAACCAAAACACTCCAAATCTGCACTGCAGCCCTTTTTATGCCCTTTTTTATGCCCTTTTCTCCCTCTTTTTGCCTGGGGCTACGTTCCTTCTTTGCATTATGATCCACATCCCACCCCCCAAGGATGGTTGGAGCACCTCAGTTACCCCAAGAGCCGAGCACGGCTCCCCTGGGGTGGGAAATGCCCCCCCTAGATCAGCACTTCTCACAGTTGCAGGATTTGCCCGTGGAAAATTTCCCTCTGGAGGCAAAAATTAAGGGATTCCCTTTGCTCCTGCCTCATTAATTCCATGTAAGTGAATAAATTAATCCGTTCTCACGGCCTGGGAAGTGGGTTCCTTCTCAGAGAGGACCTGCTGGGAAGGAAATGCCACGCCTGTTCTTCTACCCTGTCTGGAGAAGTTGCAATTACTTGTGTTGCTCCTCCAATATTTCACTCCAGGAACTATTCCCGTGCCAGGGCAGGAGTTGGCAGCATTTCCTGCAGGGGTGAAACAGCACAAAAACCTCCATCTGCTCCCCCTTGCACTGTGCAGAAAGGACTCCAAGGCCACCGTGACCATCTTCGGGGCTGGTGGCAGCTCACCTGAGAGGACCCCTCTCTGGAGCACCCCAGGGATCCCCGAGGATGGCAGGAAGCAGAGGGAACTCGCCAGGCAGGCTCCACCATCCTCTCATTAGCCAGCTCTCAGGATAATGTACGAGGTCCTCAAATGGGAGCTGCAATTTCAGGCCGTGGAAAAAATTCCTCCCAAACCCCCCATTCCCGCCAGGATTGAGCCCCAAAGCGAAGTGTTAAACAGGGATTCATCCACCCTGCCCAAGGCTCTGCCTTGCCTTCACCTCCCTCCCTTCCTCTTTCCCTCCCGGAAAATGGTTTCATCTCAGCAAAGTCTCAGTAGAGTCCCTGCCCCCCACTCCACTCTGTGATCCCAGTTAGGACCAGTTGCCTCTGCTGGTCATGTCTTTTCCACCTCAACAAAGTCTCAGAAGAGTCACTGCCCCCCATTCCACTCTGATCCCAGTTAGGACCAGTTTCCTCTGCTGGTCACAACCCTCCCACCTCAATAAAGTCTCAGAAGAGTCACTGCCCCCCACTCCACTCTGTGATCCCAGTTAGGACCAGTTGCCTCTGCGGGTCACAACCCTCCCACCTCAATAAAGTCTCAGAAGAGTCCCTGCCCCCCACTCCACTCTGTGATCCCAGTTAGGACCAGTTTCCTCTGCTGGTCACAACCCTCCCACCTCAATAAAGTCCCAGTAGAGTCCCTGCCTCCCACTATGCTCCGTGATCCCAGTTAGGACCAGTTTCCTCTGCTGGTCACAACCCTCCCACCTCAATAAAGTCCCAGTAGAGTCCCTGCCTCCCACTATGCTCCGTGGTCCCAGTTAGGACCAGTTTTCTGTGCTGGTCTCATCTCTTCCACCTCAACCTTCCCACCCTTTGGTTCATTTTGGGCTCCTTCCACTTCCAACCCTCACAGAGGGTCCTGCACCCACCTAAAGCCCCCTCCCTTCCAGGTGAGGAGCTGAGGGTGGTCCTTGGGGGGAGTCAGGGCTCGGCAAAGTGGTTTTCAGGTGGGTGCAAGGGGAGGTTGCAGGAGGAACGTGTTGATTTGCATCCCACCCAAGTCCCAGAGCCACCACCCCTTGTGTTGCTGCTCGTACAGGCAGAGCCCGCCCCTTAAATTTTTGATTAAAGTGAGAAATATCAATAAAACGATAATCAAAATCGAATCATAAATATTCTGGGAGTGAATCCTCAATCCAGACGTTTTGAAGAGGTTTCTAGGAAAGCAGACCCAGCAAGGCAACACAAACCCAAACCTCATTTTAGCAAGGCCTGACCACAAACCTGAACCCCCCACCTGGACCGGGGGGTTGACAAAAGTTTGGACAAACCAAAGGGCAAAGATGGTTTTGGCGTCACAAAGATGCTCTCGGAGGGGCTTGAGGAGGAGAACTGGGGGAGAGGCTGGACATGGCCCAGCCCAGAACCCACCCCGTGCCCTGGGCTGATCCCCCAGCGTGGGCAGCAGGGCAGGGATGGGGGGATTCTGCCCCTCGGCCCCCCAGCTCAGGTGAGAGCCCACCTGGAATTCTGCAGCCAGCCCTGGGGGAAAGCACGGGAAGGACATGGAGCTGCTGGAGCAACTCCAGAGGGGCTGATCAGAAGGATGGAGCAGCTCTGCTATGAGGAAAGGCTGGGAGAGTTGGGCTTGTTCAGCTCAGAGGAAAAGAAAAAGGCTCCAGGGTGACCTAATTGTGGCCTTTCAGTACCCGAAGGGATCCTGCAAGAAACATGAGGAGAAACTACTTACGAGGTCCTGGAGTGACAGGACAAGTGGGAATGGCTTCCAGCTGACAGAGAGGAGGTTTGGATGGGATATTGGGATGGAATTCCTCCCTGTGAGGGTGGTGGGACCCCGGCACAGGTTGCCCAGAGAAGCTGTGGCTGCCCCATCCCTGGAAGTGTCCAAGGCCAGGTTGGAGCAACCTGGGCTAGCAGGAGGTGGCTCTGCCCATGGCAGGAGGTGGGATGGGATGATCTTTAATGTCCCTCCCAACCCAAACAATTCCAGGATTCCTTGACCTTGCCCAGAGCCACGTGTGGGTGACCCAAGACCCAAAAACTGGGGGTGACTCCCGATGCATCCCCAAACCCTCCCTGCTCCCTCCTCACGTGCCGGGGTGAAAAACACCCCCGTTGCCCGCAACATCCCCCATAACACGTGTCTGGAACACCAGCCCGATGAAACAGCCCATCCCGAGGCCCAAAGACACGAGGCAGGGGTTCAGTTTCGGGTCCTGCATTGACTCAGCACCAGCAGCTGCTGAGTCAGTCCCTGAACATCCCCGGCCCTCGTCACCTGCCTTTGTCCAGCAGATACCAGGACACATTTTTTTGGCTCCCTCAGATACAAGGACACATTTTTTTGGCTCCCTCAGATACAAGGATGCATTTTTTTGGCTCCCTCAGATACAAGGATGCATTTTTTTGGCTCCCTCAGATACAAGGACACATTTTTTTGGCTCCCTCAGATACAAGGACGCATTTTTTTGGCTCCCTCAGATACAAGGACACATTTTTTTGGCTCCCTGGCTGGTCTGTGGGGAAGGCAAATTCATCACTATTCATGGGAGCCCTTTGATTATCTGCGGGCCAAACGACTGGGAGGGCGAACAAAGGTGGTGATCAGGAGTAATAAGGAAAAATGCAAATACCGGACGACACGTAGGGCTAAAAAATATGGGTTTGGGTGGGTAAACAGGGAAACTGGGATGGTCCGTGGCTGTCTCACTTCCAGCAGGAAGGTGTTGAGGACTATAAAAGGTCTCCTGGCCCAGCTCGCTTCATTCACTCGTCTCCTGCCTTCACTCCTCCTCACTCTTCAGAAGGGTAAGTGAGAACTTCGGAATCTCCCTTCCTTTCCCTGCAGGAAATCTGGGATAGCTGATAACAGTGTCCAGCTCTGACTGGGGATCTGGGGCTGGGATTGGGAGCTGGGCTCTTGTAAACTCTGCACGAGGACTTGCAGGGAGTAGAAATGTTAGAGGAGGCTCCGGGAGTATCAGCAGGGGATGGAGAACATTCCAGGAGGGCCCAGGCTGAGGAATGTGTGCTGGGTTACCCTTCCTAGAAAATTGGGGATGCCCCGGAATGAGTAGGTGGGACCTGAATTGCAGGAAGAAGAAGAGTTACAACAAAGATTTGTGAACAAGACACCCTTTGGGTTCACCTCCTGGAACCTCCAAGCTGAACATAAACAGAGCCTTGAATTAATTGTGTGTTTTCAAACCTCCTGCTCCTGCCAGCTTTGCCTGGGTGGTTTCTCTCTGATGGAGCCAGTGCTGGACGGGTGTCCAACCCAAAAATGAGGAGATTTCAGGGACAGGCTGTCCTGGGATCCAGGACACCAGGGACTTTTGGGATGGACTTTGGGATTAGGAGGCTTGAAGCTGCCTGAACAACAAGGAAATTCAGTCAGAGGGAAAAAAAACAAACAAACTCTGCAGTTTGCAGTTGCAGTTTCCTCGGGAGGGGCAGAGGAGAGGCAGGGACAAGGAATGGGACAGAGAGCAGGGACAGGGAATGGGACAGGAGAGCAGGGACAGGGAATGGGACAGGAGAGGCAGGGACAAGGAATGGGACAGAGAGCAGGGTCAGGGAATGGGGCAGGAGAGCAGGGACAGGGAATGGGGAGGAGAGCA
>VWZG01012463.1:0-10325 GCA_013396735.1 Grallaria varia | reverse complement strand
AGCCCTCCCATCCCAGTTAGTCCACCCCAGCCCTCCCATCCCAGTTAGTCCACCCCAGCCCTCTCAGCCCAGTCCCTCCCAGCCACAGGACCATTTCTGCAGCAGTTTCATCCCCCCACCCCAATTTGGTGCCACCTGGAGATTTGCCAAGTTCCACCCCGTTATCCTGGGCATTAATGAAGGTGTAGGACAGGACCAGCACCAGGATCAGCCAGTTTTCCACCCACCATGTAGTTCATCCAGCCAGTCCATACTGGATGGACACTCCAGCCCACCAGTTAAACTCCAAGGCTGCCATGGGAGATGGTGCCAAAAATCTGGAGGCAGCAGCATCATGGAACCATGGAATGGTTTGTGTCGGAAGGGACCTTAAAATCACACAGTTCCAACACTTTGCCATGGGCAGGGACACCTTCCACTGTCCCAGGTTGCTCCAACCGGGCCTTGGACACTTCCAGGGATGGGACAGACATGGAATAACCCAGACCAGGGCATCAACACCCTCCCAGGGAAGAATTCCTTCCTACTATCCCATCTAAACCAGTGCATGAAATCCTGGAATTATTTGGGTTGGAAAGGACGTTAAAGATCATTCATATCCACCCCCTGCCATGGGCAGGGACACCTTCCACTAGCCCAGGTTGCTCCAAGCCCCATCCAACCAGGTCTTGGACATTTCCAGAGATGGGGCATCCACAATTCCCTGGGCAACCTGTGCCAGGGCGTGCCCATGAGCAGAACCAACCTCTTCATCCCCGAAACCCATCGGCACAATTTGCCTTGGGTGACTCTGAGCTGGCCCTTCCCAATCACCTGTTTGTGCTCCAGGCACCTCCCGAAAACGTTCCTGCTGGGCAGCAGAAGGGGAAGGCTGGGTCGTCAGCACCGGGCACATGGTGGCTCCTGACTCACAGGGACACCTCAGCCTCCACTCAGTGCCCTGGTGCTCTGGAGAGGGTGAATAAACACTTTATTACCTGCCTCACTCCTGCAACGTGTGGCTTAAACGCTGTAAGTCTTTTATGTGCCCCGCTGGGTAACGACGTCGCAATTAAAAGATGCTTATCAGAAATCGTGAGTCAAGCAGAACATGGGAACAAGCATCCAAATGGAGGAGATGTTTTGCCAATAAATAATTTAATCCTCGTTCCTGCAGCGTGTTTCATTTACGGGGGGAAGATTTGGAACCCTATAAAGGGCCTCAGTCCCTTTGCCTCTCACAATCTGCTCGCCCTGGTCAGCTCCTGCCTTCTCTTGGGAACGGGGTAAGGCACAGCCCGGAGCCACTTTGGGTGGTTCATTGGGGGCAGCCTGGGGTCATTTTTGGGTGGGGTTGGGATTTCAGGGGGGTCACAGACCGGATTTGTTACGCTGGAACCTTCAGACCATGCCCTACACAACGAGGGTGATAGGCTAAGCCAAGAAAGGAGCTCTTGAGGGACTTGGAGGGGAGATTGTTGGGAGACTCAGGTATGGGATTTGCACAGTGTGCTGCCTTATGGTTGGTTCCCTTCCTGGAGGGGGAACAAATGAAGGGGAAGGTGAGAAAGAGGGTTTGGGCTTCATCTGAACAGTATTGGAGGAGAGTTTGTTGGGAGACTCAGGTATGGGATTTGCACAGTGTGCTGCCTTATGGTTGGTTCCCTTCCTGGAGGGGGAACAAATGAAGGGGAAGGTGAGAAAGAGGGTTTGGGCTTCATCTGAACAGTATTGGAGGAGAGTTTGTTGGGAGACTCAGGTATGGGATTTGCACAGTGTGCTGCCTTATGGTTGGTTCCCTTCCTGGAGGGGGAACAAATGAAGGGGAAGGTGAGAAAGAGGGTTTGGGCTTCATCTGAACAGTAGTGGGCAGCTGCAGGTGTTTCCTTCAGGTCCAGGCTCTCAGGACAATCAGGTGCGACCTGGCCACGTCTCACCGATGGAGTTTTATGGGAAATGAAACCAAACCAGGGGAGACGGTGACACCAAACCTGCTGTTTTCCAGGTTTTTCCTTCCGGCTCGGACATGATCTACTCCTCCGGAAGAGAGTCCTACTTCAACCTGAACTCCACCTGGTACGACCCCGCGGGGTCGTGGTTGGACACGCGGCGCACGCCCTTCCGCTACGCCTACGGCACCTGCTGCTCCCCGGGCTGCGACGGCGAAGGCGTCCAGGGCATGAGGGGCCACGACTACCGGCACTACGGCTACAGGCAGCCCGTCTGCTCCGAGGGCTGCCACGGGGACACCACCTCGGGGTCCTGCCACGGCGGCTCCGGCTGCGTCAGGAGACCCACGTACAGCTACGGCTCATCGGGGGGGTGCCACGGCTATGGGAGGTCCGTCTGCTCCGAGAGATGCCAGGGGTCATCAGGGGAGTGCCAGGGGTCATCAGGGGGGTGCCAGGGCTATGGGAGGTCTGTCTGCTCCGAGAGGTGCCACGGCTCCTCTGGCTCGTGCCACGGAGGGGGTTCTGGTTGTGTCAGGAGACCCACATACAGCTACGGGTCATCAGGAGGGTGCCAGGGCTATGGGAGGTCGGTGTGCTCAGAGACGTGCCACGGGTCGGGGTACCAGGGTGGGAAGATGAGTTATGGGAAGTGCATCTCACAGTGTGTCCCGCAGAGCAGCGCCAAGTGCATCCCACAGAGCGCCCCAAAGTGTGCCCCGAAGTGTGCCCCTAAGTGTGCCCCAAAGTGTGCCCCGGTGCAGGTCTGTCCCCCTCCAGTGCAGGTCTGTCCCCCCCCAGTGCAGGTCTGTCCCCCTCAAATCCAGCAAGGCTGTGTGCCGGTGCCAAAGGGCATCCCAAGCCAGCAGCAGAAGCAGGTCTGCAAAATCCCCGCCCGGAAAATAAAGTAGAAGACCAGAGGAGTGGGGACAGATGAAGGGAAATGTGTGGCTGTGTCACTCCCTGATGGGCTCCGTGTGCTGCTCGTGGGTCTCTGCTCCCTCCTCTTGCTTGTAACGTGCTCTGAAGGTGCAACCCACGGGCTCTGTGAAATATGAAATGCTCTTCACCTCCTTATCCATCCCTATTGTGGAGGCAATAAAAAAAATGATGGCTCAAACTTGGCCTCGGTGTTTTCCACTTCAGCCCTTTGAGCAGCTCCCGGTCCTTCTTGTGGCCAAAGTTGGTGTTTGCAGCGTCGTGTTGGCCCTCGGGAGGCTCCACGTTGGCTCAGCCTGATGTCTGTTGATTCCTACTCCAGGCAACCTCCCTGTTGGGAGGAACTAACAGTTTTCATGGTGTTTATGCAATTAAACAGTAATTAAATACTAGCATAGTCATGGCGGGGGGAGGGATCCCGCATTTCATCAGAGAGGTAAAAATGAGAAGGTCTGCCCAGCACATCATTTCATCCACTGATGACACGATGGGAACAGCTGGACTTGCATCATAAACCTCCCGAAAAAGCCCTGGGGAAAAAAAAAGTCAGGAAGAGGATTTGGGAATGGCTCTAACAGGGCCAAAGGCTCCAAACTCCTGGTTGGGGACAGCCTGGTGGGGTTAGGAGGAGAGGAATCGCCTGGGAGGGTTTCTGGAGCAAAGCAGGGATCTGGGGCTGGAGGTGTCCTCGTGTCCTCAGGGGCTCCTCACACCTCACCTAACCCAGGGAGATCCTCCAGCAGCTCCATCTCCCCGTGCCCTGCCTGGCCCAGCCCTCAGGATGTGACACACCGTGGGACCAGCTGCTTCCCGGCACTGGTGGTGGAGATTTCTCCTCCAGCACCACCTGGAGAAGGACAAGAAGCAAAAGCAGGTGCCAGGGGACCTTCCTGGAGTGGAGGGTTTGGAGGTGGGCACGCTCTGCCCCGACACTGCCACAAGCCATCCTTGCCAATTCACAAAGGCAATTCCTTCCATAAAACCAATAAAAAGCCACCAAGTGTTATCCAGGGACTCGGAGAAACCTCTCCCAAAGAGCAGGAGCTTCGCAGGAGATGTGAGGGCTCAGAGACCAGCTGTGGGGTCAATGTGGGATGTCCCACACGGGTCCAGGTGTCCCCTGAGTGTCGTCCCCACCAGGCCATGCCCAGGTGGCTCTGTCGCCGACAGAGACGACCAGCAGGTTTCTCGCCCGTCCACGTGATGGGCTGTGATTAATCGTGAATCAAAGTTTCACAAGGGTTCCCAGTCTTTGTGAAATATCCCAAGTCACGTTCTGGTTTCCTCATCTGTCAATTTGCTGCAGGTGATTCAGCTCCTCTGGGGGCTGATGAGCCTCCTCAGCTCAGGAGTTGAATTTTAATTCGATCTGGGCCATTATTAATATCACAGTGGCCTCTAGAGTCGAGTCCTGGGTGAGATCAGGCCTGGGGAGAGCCAGAGGCAGAGAGACACTTTTCTCCCCCAAATAGGGCATTAAATCCATGGAGGTGCTGCTCCTGATGTCCTCCTTCTCCAGTCTGGATGGTCTCAGTCTCCTGTGGAACTTTAAATGCCTTCTGTTTGGGTTAAAAGCCTTTGAGTAAAGAACTGGTTGGAAATGGGGCAACACTTCTCTTCGTGTTCCAACACTTCTCTTAGTGTTCCAACACCCCTCTTAGTGTCCCAACACTCCTCTTAGTGTTCAAACACCCCTCTTAGTGTTTCTTGGTTGGTTTTACTCGGAGTTTGGTGTTTCTCTGATGTCTCTCCCTGGCCATGTCCCACCTCCCACCTTCGCCACGTTCTGCAGGAGTCTGATGCAAAGTCCCACCTCTAAACCCCAAAACCAACCCTCAGTGAGACTTTTAGAGCCCAGAGGTGACTCGAGTCCTTTCATACCCTGTGCCCAGTGCCAGCCCCAGGGCTTGGCAGAGTCCACTCACCCTCCTGGTTTTCAGAGCATCCCCCCCAACCCAGAGCAGCCCCAGACCCTGTGACCCCCTTCTGCCACCCTCATTCCTGCATCCCTATTTCCCTTTGTCCCCTTCACCCACTCACAGCACAGATTTTTATTTCCCACACGTTTATTTTTGCCACCCACTGCCACGGCCTGATTTGTTCTCTTTCCCCTTTGATTTTTGGGCTCCCTTTACAACCCACCCCACAATCCCACCTCCCCCTGGTATTTGTGCCTCACCAGTTTGGGCTCGTGCGTCAAGCACAAGAAGCAGGTAAATTCTGCAGTCAAAGGCAACGAGACCATCCAGAAACCTGCCCACCCCCGAGCCAGGCGTGGTGGGCAATTAACATTTTTCCAGAGTAACGAGGGGAACGGCGGGATATCGATCTGCTCCCAGCGCCGTGAGGCAAATCAGCAGCTCAAAAACTCCCAATTAGCAAAGCGCTGAGCAATCAAGTCCCTCCAGTGGGGCCTCATCTCGTTTCCGGGGGGAAAACACGGGCTGGCCTATAAAAGACCTCGCACCCTTTTGCTCCTCAACGTCTCGGCTTCGCTTCTCCTCTCGAGCTCCTGCTGAACGGGGTAAGTCCACCTTGACCAAACCTTTGCCCTTCCAAAGCTCCCCCACCTTGTCCTTGTCCTGACCCTGAGGTCTTGGCCTCTCCTGGGTCCCATCTCTGTGACTGTCTTGGGCTCAGTTCTTCTTTCTTGTTTCTCATTGTCTTCTCCATCCACGCCTGAAGACAAATAACCTAAAGCAAGCTGGAAAACACTTGCTGGCTCAGGTGGTTGGCTCTTCAGGTCTTGCTCCAGACTTTGTCCACCCCTTCTCACTCCTCACTCAGTTCTATCTTCTCTCTAAGCAGAGAAGGGAAAGACTCACCCAAGGCACAGACGTGGGTTCCTAATTTTTCTCTCTCCTTCAAGAACTTGGATTCTCATCATAGACTCATGGAATGGTTTGGGTTGGAAGGGACCTTAAAGGTCATCTCCTTCCATCCCCTGCCATGGGCAGGGTCACCTCATGGTTGCTCCAAGCCCTGTCCCACCTGGCCTTGGACTCTCCCAGTGTCCTTTGCCATTGCGTTCACTCAAAGATGAGTCTTCCCAGCAGGTCTCCAACGATGTGCTCCCGCCAGGACAAGGACCAGTGCCACCAGCAGGAACGCTCCTCCTGCCACGGCAGTGAAGGGTGTCACCGGAGCAGTGGATCCGGGTGCCATGGGAGCAGTGGTGGGTCTGGATGCCACAGGAGCAGTGGTGGGTCTGGATGCCACAGGAGCAGTGGTGGGTCTGGATGCCATGGGAGCAGTGGAGGATCTGGATGCCACAGGAGCAGTGGGTCTGGATGCCATGGAAGCAGTGGTGGGTCTGGATGCCACAGGAGCAGTGGTGGATCCTGCCATGGGAGCAGTGGTGGGTCTGGATGCCATGGAAGCAGTGGTGGGTCTGGATGCCACGGAAGCAGTGGTGGATCCTGCCATGGGAGCAGTGGTGGGTCCTGCCACGGAAACCCCCAGGATTGCCAGCAGCAAATCTATCAGGTCTCCTCGAGGATGAAGTGACCAGACCATCACCTGCAGGTGATCCCCAGGCACAGCTTTGGTCTCGTGCCGAGTTCAGAAAGCTTTGCATGTCTCTGGCAACCATCTCCAAAGAAAGGGCCTCCTCCCCTTCCCCTGGTGAGTCCTGTGACCTCCCCTGAGCTGATCTGTGGGTGCTGAAATAAACTTTATGTTCATGGCACGGTTTTCTCTGTTTCTGTCACTGCTCAGAGACATTAAAGTCTGGAGTGTGGGTGGGATTTTGAGCCATTCTTATCCAGAGTTTGGGAGAGGGTCTTGAGCCATTCCACTATGGAGTTTGGGAGAGGGGTTTGAGCCATCGAAATTCAGAGTTTGGAAGGAATTTTGAGCCATTCCAGTCTGGAGTTTGGGATGGATTGTGAGCCATTCGTCTCCCAAGTTTGGGAGAGGTTTTGGGCCATTCCAATTCAGAATTTGGGAGCAGTTTTGAGCCATTCCAATCCAGAGATTGGGATGGATTTTGAGCCATTACAATCCCGAGTTTGGAATAGGTTTTTAGACACTACAATCCAGATTTTAGGAGGGTTTTATGTTGATGATTTTCCTTTCCCCCTGGTCCATGTCACAACACAAGACGCCTGGTGCTTATTTAACACCCCAAAGTCACCCTGCCCAGGCAGGGCAATAGGACTGGCACTTGGGGCTCCAAAGGAAAAGAAAGACACGATAAAGACTTTTAAATGCTGACAACTCTCCTCCACACCCCCTTCCCACGGAGCTGGAGACCCAAAGCCCCACTGAGACCCCAAGGGCTGCAAGGCACCTCTCAGGGCTGGCTCTGGGCACAGCCACGAGGCAGAGAAGAGTCTTACAGACAAAGAACCCCATTTTTTTGCCATTTGGCCCCAAAACGCTGTCCTTGGGGGAGGCATCTCCGCGTGCTGGTGGCAAAGCTCCCAGCAAGCCTTTCTAGAAACCCTGTGCCCAGCCCTTGAGGAGCTCTGGGTCGAGCCGGGGGCGTTGCGCGATGCTGGCATTTCACAACGAGCCGATGAATTTCTTCTCAACTTGTAATTAAAACGACTTGGGTAATTTATTGCTCTGGTATTGCCATTCATGAAATGGATGTCACCTCGATAAGATGGTTCTCGAGTGCGTCAGGAGGATCAGAAATATCTGGCATTGCTGAAAAGGGTGCAGGCAGCAGCTGACTCCCTGTTTTGGGATCCTTTGGAAAAGCTCTTGGTGTGTCTCTGGAATTTGCTCCTTGTCAAACCCCATTTTCAAGGCACTTCAAGGTGGCCAAACATGAAATCCAGAGGTGCCCAGGACAGCTGGCTGGGTGCTCATCGTTAACAAGCTCAGGGCAATTAAAACACCACGAACCGAACGCAGTGAGTTGTCGAGAGCCAAAAATCTCTTTTTTTCCCCTAAGAATATTGGCTGTATTTTGATGCCAGAACAAAACCCAATTAGACAACCCGGGTGCAGTTTGCCCTGGCACTGTTCTAGTTCACGACAGCAATTTGGCAACACAAAAGAAGCATTTAGGTTGCTCACCTGGTTCTTTAACCCTGCCCTGCCCGCCCACCTTTCCAAAAATCCTCGGGTGTTTCGGGAACGCCAAACGTGTTGGGTGGGTTTTGGGGGATGCAGGAACCACTCCGGACCTGCAGCTCCTTAAGGAAGGGTCAGGCACTTGTGTTCAAAGCAGGAGCTCATGAGAAGCTGGGGAGGCCCCTCGGGGCCTTCCCCAAGGATTTTGGGTCTCAAACAGCATCAGGAAAAGCTGGATGAGGCTCCGTCTCCCTGTGGTTGGCATTAAAATTTCATCAACATGGAAAAAGGGAAATACAAGGCAGGAGGAGTGGCCCAGAAGTGCCAAATCCTTGAGCATCTTGGCTGGGAGGGAAATATTTTCCACCCAGTGTTTCCCACTGACAAAATCCCCTATTTCAGCTGGAAATCCTGATTTTAGCCTTTATTTGCTGCCTGTTTAATTACTGAGCTTCCAGTTTAATTATTCAATTGTCTCCCACGAGCAGTGACAGTAAAGGGCAAAAAAGCTCTGTGGTCCTAAACAATTCCCAGCCCACATGGAGGAAAGGAACAGGGAGTATCCCAAATTATTGCTTGTGATCTGCTCTCACTGCAAACACGGACCGGCCTGGAGGCTCCAGCGGGTCTGTGCATCCCATTGGAATAGCACCGGGATTAGCTCAATTAGGACAATTAGGACCTAATTTGGGATCAGGGAAAACCCAAAAAAGGATGTTTGAGAAAGTCCCTGAGGTGTGAGAGATGCCCACGACGTGCCACAGTGTGACACCAAAGGCAGCAGCCATGGGACCCTTCTCCTCCAGAGCCGGGATGAAAACCTGGCATAAAAACCTGGAATAAAACCACTGGCACTGCTCTGGAATTACTCACCGGGCTGAAAGTCAACCACATAATTATGTACCTTGCTAATCCTGGATCGTTACCCAGGGCAGGGCTTCTCCCTTCCAAAAATAAGGAGTCCAGCTGTTTGTGGCCCTTGTGGCCACCGTGGGAACCTTTGACCGACAGGAAAGGTTTGGAGGGGTCCCTTTTCTTCTCTCTTCATCGCTCCGCCATGTTTTCCTGGCTCTAAGAGAAATGTGTGACAGGAGGACAGGTCAAATTAAAAAGTCATGGAATGCTGGGGGTTGGAAAAGCCCTCCAAGGCCATCCAGCCCACACTGTGCCTCATCCCCACCTGGTCACTCAGTGCCACGTCCTTGGACACCTCCGGGGGGGACACTCCACCACCTCCCTGGGCAGCCCCTTCCAAAGCCTCACCACCCTTTCCAGCAACAAATTCCTGCTCATGTCCCACCTGACCCTCCACTGGCACAGCCTGAGCCCATTTCCCCTTGTCCTGTCCCTTTTTCCTGACCCCCACCTGGTCTCTAACCTCCTTCCAGAGAATTTTAGAGTGAGAAGGTCCCCCCTGAGCCTCCTTTTGTCCAGGCTGAGCCCCTCCAGCTCCTTCAGGAGTTCTCCAGACCCTTCTCCTGCTGCTCCAACCCCTGTTCCCATCTCTGGACACGCTCCAGCCCCTCAGTGTCTCTCTTGCCATGAGAACTGGACACGGCACTCGAGGTGCCCTCACCAGTGCCCAGCACGGAGGGAGATGCTGTTAAAGAAGAGTTTTCTCCTTTATTGGCACTTACAGGCGCATCTCTGGGTTTAGGGGGGGAGTTTTACAGGACCAGAGAACCTCAAGACATTCCAGAAGGATGTCGTGATTTAAACATGACGCATCATCCCCCCACCATGAACACAAAGCTCTCCCCAGGTGTGACCAACACCAAAACCCAACCTGTGGCAACCGGGGCCGCCCACGCAACTCCCCCATTGGATCTCCCTCGGGTAGAGCTGGCAATTAAATTTTCTGTGGCACAGGAAAGGCGACCTACAACCTGGACGTGGGGGTGAGTCACAGCCGGAGCCCCAGCAATGGGGAGGCAAAAACACCAAAAAGGCATCGAGCATTTAATTGAACCGACACGGGGAGGGGCTTCATTTCCACGTGGGGTGTGCAGAGAGGGGATAAAAGCACACCTTGGCCCGGGAAGCCTCATTCCCTCCTAGTGTCTTTGCTGCTTGAGCATCCCAGGTGAGAGCGGAGACTCCAGAGGGATTGGAGGCTCCCTGGGGAGGTGGGTGGGTTTGGACCCCCACGCCTGGGGCTGGGCTGGGGTTTGTCCTGAGGGTGGTTGGGAGGAGGGAGGGTGGGAGATGCTGGAGGAGGCAGGGCAGAGATTTGGGCTCAGGGAGGGACCCCGGGGTGTTGCCTTGAGGTGGCTCCGCTTTGGAAAGCCAAGCACGGTCTGGATGTGGGACACGACCCCGGCACGAGGTTTAAAGAGGGCTCCTGGATCCACCAAAGGCTGGATCGAAGCACCCCGAGATTTCTCTTCCCAGGAAGGGCAGAGGCAGGAAAGGACCATGGTGGCATTGGGACCA
>VWZG01012462.1:951-12029 GCA_013396735.1 Grallaria varia | reverse complement strand
ACCCTCCCCACGGGACTCCCCCAGCCCCACGCTGGCACCCCTGGGTGCTCTGATCTCTGTTGGTCACCACACCATGGAGGAAGGGGCTTCCCAGGGGTCCCACCAGCACCCCCCACCCCAAGCAGCCTTACCGGGCACCCTCCAGCCTGGCCCGGTGCCACGTGTGTCCCGTGCCCAGGGTCCTGCTCCGCTCCCCGGCCTGCCGAGGGACCCCACGGAACACAGGGATTACTCTGGGATGGGTCCCCTCTCACCTGGAGGGGCAGAGCAAGGGGTCAGCAGTGGGGCCGGGGCACAGCAAGAGGTCAGCCATGGGGCTGGGGCAGAGCAAGGGGTCAGCCATGGGGCTGGGGCACGGCAAGGGGTCAGCCATGGGGCTGGGGCAGAGCAAGGGGTCAGCTGTGGGGCTGGGGCACAGCAAGGGGACAGCCGTGGGGCCGGGACCAAGCAGTGGGGAAGGAGGGAGAGGGCAGTGACCTGGGGGTGGGACAGGCTGTGTCCCTGTGGGAACTCCTACAGCACCCAGCACCCTCTGTCCTGGGTGGCCCCACCAAGGTGGGCTGTGATGGGTAAGGATCCCTCGTCCCCTGTGGGAAGGCAGGAGGTTGGAGGGAGGGATGTATGTATGTATGGATGGATGGATGGATGGATGGACGGACGGACGGACGGATGGATGGATGGATGGATGGACGGACGGACGGACGGACGGATGGATGGATGGATGGATGGACGGACGGACGGACGGACGGATGGATGGATGGATGGATGGACGGACGGACGGACGGACGGATGGATGGATGGATGGATGGACGGACGGACGGACGGACGGATGGATGGATGGATGGATGGACGGATGGACGGAGGGCAGGGTTGGAGATGCAGAGGTGGGGCATGGAGGGAGGCTGAGAGGGCACTGCCAGGCAACAAGTACACGGTGTCTCCAACCCAGGGACCTTCCTGTGTCCCTTGGAGTGACTCTTGCTGACCCAGGCCAGGCAGCAGTGATTCTGGGGTCCCCTGGGTTGGTGGGTATCTCTCCTGGGAAGCCCCTGTCATTGGGCAGATCCCACTGGCGTGGAGCCATCCTGGTGCTTGCGCTGCTGGGACCATACTGGGATGTTTGCTCAGCTCTGGGATACACTTTGGGCTTTTGCTGTGGTGGGTGGGGGTGACACGGGCGTGACACATTGGTGGCACAGGATAGGGATTCTCTTCATCCCCCCAAATGCCTCCACTTGCTCACAGGGCACAGGGACCCCCACACCATGCCCCCAGCGGCCCCATCCCCCCCAGACCTGGTGCTGGTGGCATTGCTGGAACTGGTGTCCCCACCCTGGTGTTGGTAGGAGCTCATCCTGCTGTGGGGCTGTGAACTCACCTGTGTCCTGCTGGGAATCACCGTGAGGAGGGCCAAGGGCCCCGTGTGTGTCCTCGGGTGCAGGCACTGTGTGAGCAGGATGGTGACCTGGCTGTGCGAGGAGAGAAATAAATCATTAACCAGTGAGGTAATTAAATGATTAATCACTGGAGGTGTTTAATGCTGGGGCGGCTGCACCACGTGAGGACCTGCTTTTGGGGGGGGAAACTGAGGCACAGAGGTGGGCTGGGGGGTGACAAGGGCAGGGGTGGTGGCCCTGTGAGGGGTGGCTGTGCCATGGCAAAGGCCAGATGTTCCCTGTACACCTGGAGCCACACATGTGTTCATTGGCACATGTGTGTATCTGTGTGTACCATCCCTGGCCAAGCTGTTGTGTGTGACTACATGTATGTGCAGCTGGAGCTGAGCCTCACATGGTGCCCTCTGGCACATGTACTCACATGTCGTGCCCTATGGCACATGTCTGTGGATGCTAGGTATCCTCTGGCACATGTATGTGCATGTGTGGTGCATAGTAGCACATGTGTGCGCATGCTTGACACCTCCTGAGACATGAGAGTGTATACATGGTGTCCCCTGGCACATGTACGTGCATGCCTGGCACTCTCTGGCACACACATGCGCACGTGTGGTATCCCATAGCACATGTATGTGTATGCCTGGTATCCCTTGACACACGCATGTACATGTGCGGCCTTCCATAGCACATATATGTGCATGTGTGGTGCATTGTAGCACATGTGTGTGGATGCCTGGCATCCCTTGACACATGCATGTACATGTGTGGTATTCCATACACATATATGTGCATGTGCGGTGCATTGTAGCACATGTGTGCGCATGCCTGGCATCCTCTGGCACACATGTGTCCACGTGTGGTGTCACATGGCACACATGTATGTGCATCCATGACACCCCCCTGACACATCACTGTGCTCGTGTGGCAGCCTCTGGCACATGTATGCATGTGTAGCACACATATGTGCATGCTTAGCACTCCCCAAAACACGTGTGTGGTGTCCCATAGCACATGCATGTCCACATGTGGTGCATTGTAGCACATGTGTGTACATGCATGACGCCCCCTGACACACTACTCTGCTTCTGTGGCAGCCTCTGGCACAGGTGAGGGCATGTAGCACATGCGTGCACCTTTAGCACTCCCTGAAACACACACATGTGCATGTGTGGCACTCCCTGGCACACACATGTGAGCACAGGGTTCCTGCCAGCCCCAGCAGAGCCGTGTCACCGCCTGGTCACTGGGTTTGTCCAAGGCCACATCCCTCACCTGGCACCGACTGCCCCACAGCTACACCTGCCTGGCAGCCCTGAGGCTGGCACGGGGACACTGGCAGGGTGTGTGTGACATCCGTGTCCCCGGGAACCCTTTGGTAACAGGGACTGGGGCGAGCCAGGGCTCACACACAGGCTGTGTGTGATGGTGTGAGCACACACATCCCAGGGGCTTGGATTGGATGGTTGGGAACATTTCCTTCCCCAAAAGAGCTGCCCAGCCCTGGCACAGCTGCTCAGGGCACTGGTGGAGTGCCCATCACTGGAGGGGTTTAACAGCCGTGTGGATGTGGCACTTGGGGACACAGGGCAGTGGTGGCCTTGGCAGTGCTGGGGGAATGGTTGGACTCGCTGGTCCTGGAGGGCTTTGCCAACCTCAAAGATTCTATGAATCTTTGATTCCATGTTCACACAAACACACACACACACGTGCATAAAGCCACGCATGCAGGCACACAGACACACGCTGGACACAGACACATGTGCACACACACGTGCACAGGCACACGCATGTGCACACACACGGACTCTTGGCACGTCCCAGCGCAGCAGGAGCCCCGCAGGCTGGATCAAAGCTCCTACCCGGCAGCCCCAGCAGCTCCCGCTGGCTCCAGCGCTGGAGAATCAGGAATAATCAGCCTCCAGGACCAGGCTGGATCCCGCCCGTGTCCTTCCCACAGTGAAACACTCCCAGGGATGCCAGGGATGGGGTTACATCCCACACTTTACCCGACACTGGAAAGCTGCACAGGGGATCAGGACCCTCCTGCTGGGAGCCTGGAGGGCACTGCCACAGGGCTGGGGGATCCTGAGCATCCCTGGGATGCAGCATCAGTGTCCTAGGCAGCCCATCGGGCTCTCCCATCTCCCTGGGGACAAGATTCAAGTGCCAACACCTGTCCTGTGGCGGGCATTGCCCCCAGGGGCAAAGCAACCCAACCTGGGCAAACCCAGCTGGATAAACCCAGAGGACTGGGATTTCCCCCTCTAAGCAGGGATGGTTTCAGGGGGCTTAACGTGGCCTCAACCTAAGAAAGCTCCTGGAGTCACACGGAAGGTCCTTGGGGCCACTGGCTCCTGCTTTAATGCCCCTAATAGGATATAGGAGGGAAGAGCAGAAATAAACCTTAATCCCTGCCGGAGATGGGCCAGGGAAGGTGCTGGGAGAGGTGGAGGGAGGACATGGCACAGGGAAGTGTGCTCCTTGCTCAAGTTCCCTGAGAATATCAAAGCCCTGGGGGAAGGAAGGAAGATGCTGAATGGGCAGAGAAAGTTGTGAACCACCCTGGGGATGGACCAGCCAAAGAAGAGACCAAGGGCTCAGTTTGGGGTCAGACATCTCCATGGGCACATCCCTGAATCCCCCCCAGCATGGAGGGAGGGGTGTCCCCTCTAACACAACAGCTTGGGATGCTGGGGGTGGCAGGGAGCAGAACACACTCACCCCAAACATCATCTGTGGCTGCAGCCTGGGGACTTGTGGCGCCCACCATGGTCACACAACAGCTTTGCTAAATGCATTGCCCCTGTCAGGGGGAAACCAGGAGAGCTCGGGGGGGTTTGGGACCTTGAAGGTGTTACCCTGATGTTAAGGATTCATTCAACCATAAGGATTTGCTGCTTCAGCTTCTGAGTGGGGGGTGGGTCAGGAGCTCATCTGGAAGGTGGGTTTGGGCCATGCACAGCTCTTGGCTCTCTACAAAGGGGGTTCCTCCTGCTTGTTTAATTCAACATGTCATGGGATCCGTGCTGGGAAATGCTGCAGCCCCACAGGAGGCCTCCCAAAATCCACCAGCAACCCCGGGACGTTGGTTGTTACTAAGAGACGATGAACACGATGACTGTAACGTGACCGTCACGTCGAGTTAATCGAGCGTTGCAAACTGGGAAGGAAAGAGCTGCCCCAGATCAGAAGGGAACGGGAGCAGCATCCAGGAAAACAAGCCAGGAGTCCACAGGGGAGGGAAATCCAGGGCTGGGTTAACCAGAGCCCGACAGCCACCAGACAGAGCGAGCAGCCCCTGGAGCCTGGAACAGCAGATGGCAATAATTAAGCACAGGATAAAATCTGGAGAGCCAAGAGCTCTCCCGTGGAGGCGGCAGGTTTGGTCCCACAGTTCCCTCCCCAGGGATGAGGCTCCAGGCAGCAGAACTGCTGTGCCAGAGCCCAGGGGATGCGGAGCAGCCATGTGGGAATGGGCTTTGCCAGCTGCCCATGGACAGCTCTGGAATCTCAGGGAGAGAGAAGGATGTCAATCAATACTGTTCCAAACTCATTGTTTCCAGGGCACGGGGGAAGAGGGATGTTGGCTGAGTGGGAATATTTAACGTGGACATGAAGGATGACACAGAGAACAGGTTTTCCTTCACATGATGAATTCTCAGCCTGGAGATGATGATCCCTCCTGACAGTGGTGTTGGGTGGGATGCAGTTTCCAGCGCCCATCCCAGTGGGGCACGCTGGCATCCCACTGCCTGCCCTCGGCAGCAAAACCTCTCCAGCCACGGGCTGGCACTTTTCTCCCTAAATCACCAAGTTTCCAGCTGGGCTGAGCAGGATCCTGGGCCAGTTCAAATCCTGCCAGGCACGTTTGGGGTGCTGATGCCCCAGCTGGTTGTGAAGTGGTGCAGGGATCCAAGCAAAGCTACACCTGGACGCTCAGAGCATCATCGAGGTCTCCTACTGGTTTTCCCCAGTTTTTTTTCCCTGGCTCCTCCTCACTGTGTGGCCTCAGATCCTTTCCAGAGCGTTGAGGAATTTTTCCAGCAGGGTTTCTTAGTGGGAGTTGTACTGGTACCTTCCCAAAGCTCTGGTCCAACCTAAGGACCTCCAGTGTATCCAAACCTGCAGGGTTTGGTCCTTCTGTGTCACTCAGTTCCCAGCAAACCCGCTGTCCCAAAGGATCCAACACGTGGGCTCCCACCTCCTCCCCTCTCGTGGAGCAGCAGATCCTCCTCGTTAGGTTAATGCACTTACACAGTAATTCCCATTACCCTCTAAGCCCCCGTTGTGTCCTGCCTTGAGCTTTGACCTTCGTCCCCGCTGTGGTTCCTGCACACCCATCCCCACAGCCACACCAGCTTTCCCTCTTTTCCATCATTCCTGCTTCTGCTTGGATTGCTTCATCCATCCGTTTGGGGCACACTGAAGTGTCTCTTCCTCCCCTCCATCATCCTCACATCCTTCTTCTCCCTTTCCCCTCTCCCTCCCTGGTCCCCATCACTGCCCTGCAGATGTGCAGGACCAGCTCCAGGCTCAGTCCCATCCCTGCTCATACCCCAGTCCTGGATTATTCCACCTAAACCTCTCCCTGAATTCCAGGGATGCTTTCAATGATCAGCCTTCACTTCCCTTTATCCACTCTCTGTTTCCTTTTGCACGCTTTGAGGCTGAGTGCCCAGAGCTTTCCCATCCTTGGAAGTGTCCAAGGCTAGGTCGGACAGGGCTTGGAGCAACCTGGGCTGGTAGAAATTGTCCCTGCCCATGGAACGAGATGACCTTTAAGGTCTCTTCTAACCCAAACCAGTCTGGGATTCCAAGACTCGTATTTTCTAAGGATTTTTTCTCCAGCTGTAGGACTTAAAAATTTCTTTTTCACACTAAAACCAGAGCTGAGTCCCATCTAAGGCCTGTCTAGATGGAGCTTAAACCCTTCCCTTCACAGGCTCATCCAGACATGTTGGATACTGGTACATAAAATCCTGTTCAAGGGCAGGAGTGAGAAGGAAGGACTCCAAAATGGGACACTGATAATCTCCATTCCCTCTAATTCCTGGATGCCAACAGGGAGATGTGCACAGGAGGTGGGTTTTGCTGCTGACATCAATAGGATGGAGCCTCTGGGAGAAGGAAAGGACGTGTTACAGCTCCATCAGGCAAGGGGATGGTGGCAGAGCCCAGCTGTGTTTAATACTCCCACAAAACCCAGGAAAAATCCTCAAATCCAACCTGAGTCTCTCCAGACAGTATTCCAGGCTATTTGTATAAACTGTCCCTTTTGTTTATAGGGCTGGAAACACAAACCAGAGCGAGTCCTGCTCCAGGGTAAGAGTGAATCCACCTCACTGACATCCCAACCCAAACACTTCCAACCCTAACCTGGATCCCTCCAGAGCACGAGATGCTCACCACCGTGTCCCACATCAGGGCTTGGCACCTCCAAAGGGTGGTGACCACCGAGAAAATCCCCTTTTGATCCTGCAGGCCTGGATTGGGCAGGAAAAAGCTCTATGGAGGACTCAGCAGTTTAATCCCAGCACAGCCCTGCTGATCTCAGCACCTCCTACGAGTCCACACGTGGATAAAATTGAAGATCTTTTCCCGTGGGAGCAGCACACGGGGCATCCTGGAAAGATTCCGAAAGCACCGGGGAAATATGAATGAGTGATTCCCTCTGGACCATCCGGATTTCATCCCTGGACAAGCCTGAGTTGTTCTAATTAAAGAGCAAAGCACCAAAAGCTCAGCGGGCAGAGGCACGAGGATGTGGGCTGACAGTGCAGCATTGCTGCCAGGCTTCATCCCGCATCCCAAATCCCCGAATATCCAGCACAGGAGGGGATGGATAACCTGGATAACCTCAGCTGTGCTGGCCCCATCACCCAGAGAGGGAATGGCCACATCCCAGGACCTCTTCACCCTCCTGGGGCTCCCAGCCCAGCACTTCGCTGCTTCCCATCCCTCTCCTGGGCTCCCAGTTCTCTCCTGGGGAATGTTTCCATCACTTCTGGCTTTTACCATCACATGGAGAGGGGTTCCTGCTCCCTGGTGGGGGGGAGCTCCATGGGCAGGGGTGCAGGCAGGGCTCTGGGAATGGTGCAGGGGTGCAGGCAGGGCTCTGGGAATGGTGCAGGGATATAGGCAGGGCTCTGGGAATGGTGCAGGGGTGCAGGCAGGGCTCTGGGAACGGGGCAGGGGTGCAGGCAGGGCTCTGGGAATGGCGCAGGGGTGCAGGCAGGGCTCTGGGAATGGTGCAGGGATATAGGCAGGGCTCTGGGAATGCACTGGCATCTCTGTTCTTCCCAGCGCCAGTGGGGAGGGGACAGCTCTGTGACCCAGCTCAGCACAAGCAGGGAGGGAAACCCTCAGCCCACATCGGTTTGGGTGGGGATGGAGACTGTTCCTTAAAGAGCAGTTCCCCTAATCCCACCCAGCCCCTGCCCACCACGAGCAGCTGGAACCAGGGGCTGGTGATTCCCTGTCCAGAATTCCCACATGGGAGATGCTGTTCTGCATTCCAGGGAGAGGTGGACACATCCCAGGGAGGGATGCCAAGAGGAATCCCACATCCCATCCCAGGGAAGGAGGATTCTCACCGAAGGATGCAGGAAGGGATCCTATCACACCTCAGGGAGGGATGGAGGCTTCCTAAGGAAGGGATCCCACCATGTCCCAGGGAAGGATGCAGGGAGGGATCCCACCACATCACACAGAGGGATGGAGGCTTTCCAGGGAAGGGTGCTGGGGAAGGATGTAGGGAGGGATGCAGGGAGGAATCTCACTGAATACCAGGAAGGAATAGCAGCTTACCAAGCAGGAATGTGAGGAGGAATGCCGCCACATGCCAGGGAAGAATACAGGCAGGGATCCCACCACATCACAGGGAGAGAAGGAGGTTTTCCAGGGAAGGGTGCAGGGAGGGATCCCACCACATCCCAGGGAGTGATGGAAGCTGCTCCAGCTGCTCCCAGACCAGCCAGCTGTTTACCAGCCTGTGGGCTGTGACCTCTTGTAGGGCTGGTGAACATCCCCATTTCCACCCTCATCAGTTAATTACCTTTCATTAACTGATTAAAGGTAAATAGGTGTGGTGGGAGGAGAACCAGAACCTCCCCTGTGGAGTTTGGGGTGCTGTGTGAGCCTCCCTCCCCCACACCCCTCAGTCCATCCACTGCCTTCGGATCATTTTTAAATCCAAGGTGGGAAACTCAAGAGCCCCTTTGACATGAGGGTGATGGAAACCCACCCACAGCCCCTCAGAGGGGGACCTGGCACTGGGGATAAACCAGCCCTGCTCCCAGAGTGGGGGAGATAAACAGGAGCTTTGTGTCTCAGAGGGGAGGAGGTGATCTGAAGGGAGGTAATTAGGCTGATTGAGCCCCGGGTAATGGAGCTCCCACCGTAACCTTCACTTAACTGCTCCAACACACCACAAACTATAATTTTGCATCATAAACATGTCACCCACATCTCCATCGGTTCCATTCTTCAGCAGTTCCGGGCTTCCTCCTCCCCAAATGGCTTTGCATCCACTGCTCCAGCCTGAGCATCCCTGGTGGGAGCTGACGGACTGGGGACAGGGACACCCTCGAGCCTCTTGGGTGGGGGTGTGGGGCACGTGGGTGGCACAGGGAGCCATGCCAGGGGAAACCCAAGGAGCTGCGAGGATGCTGTGGGCTGCTGGGGGGCACAGGGGACTGGCTGGGTGACAGTCAGCAGGCATGGCTGAAATGTGGCTGGATGGCCCCAGGCTCAGCTCGTGCCCCACGGGAGCCTCATCTCCCAGCACAAGGTCCCTCTTCCTCCATCTGCCACTGGTGGCACCTGGAGAGGATTGTGGTGCTGGAGAGGACTGTGGTCCAGGCAGGAATGGAGGAGAGGGTGCCCCGAGGAAGCAGCACTGAGTTCGGAGGAGGCTCCCAGTTCTGCCAAGGCAGCAGGCTCCGTGCAGGCACCCAGATAATGAGTTAATTTCGGGAAGCAGAGCCAGCTGATGGCTTTCCAGGCCACATGCTGCAGCTGGTACCTCCGGCTCCCCGGGGAGCCCCGGGCATGTGCTTCCCCCGGGCCCCTGGATGCCAGCAGATTGTCTCCTTCCCACTGCTACTCATCCAGGGAGGGAGGTGGAAAACTTCCAGGATACCCTGCTCTCCAGGCAGCATCCCCCTCTTGAGGGACTGTGGAGAGGCCTTGCATGGAGGCAATCCAGATGTTTTCCTCCATCCCTGCACAGATGCTGGGAGCACCATCAGGGCTCTCCAGCACGGTGGTATCTGTCACAGCACCTTCCCCGATGCTGTGGGCTCCCCACCCAGTGACCCCCACCCAGCCCCTGGAGAGCTGGCAGGGAAGGGACCAAAAGCTAAGGAAGGAAGGGAGGAATCCATGCAGGCATCCCTGGGATCAGAGGAAAAGCTGGAAATGCCCAGCCCTGATGGAGCAGAGCAGGATCCAACACCTGAGCCAGGTACCAGAACCGCCTGCCCGAGGAGCCAAGGTCAGAGCAGGGCTGTGCTCCCCAGCCTGTTCAGGGTGCCATGTCCCACCCTGGAGCACCCCATCCTGTGAGGGGGCACAGGGCCAGGGCAGGAATGGGCATCAGAGCTTCTCCGATTACCCCAGGAGAGGAACCCCAAGGTTTCCCCCAATAGTGGCTGGGACCAAACCCCCAAAACCTCCCAGCGAGCACTCCCAGCTGTCTTCCCATCTGCCTCCCAGCATCCCAGTCTGGGAAGAAATGCTGTGACTCCCCCAAACTGAGAAGGTGTGAACCTGGCTCTGCTGTCACTGTTTCGCCTCCAAAGCCTCCTGTTTTCTGGGGGGAGATGGTGCTGAGCAGATAAAGGGTGGAGACAGGGAGACAGTGGTAAGGCTTTGTCCATGCCACCCCCACCCCCATCATGTCTCCTGCCCTGGCCATGCCCATGGGGACATCCCGGGGGGAGTCCAGGCAGTCCCCTGCGACAGCAAGGGTTGAGGTGTCCCTTGGTGGTCCCTCCAAGGTCACAGGCTGGGAGCATTCGGGGAGAGCACAGAACATCCATCCTGCCTCTGCCACCTCCTCGGCGGCACTGCCACGCAGCCAGGGGACAGGAGCCAGCTCCGGGGACCAAAGGGACCCGATCCAAGCATCTGTAGGGGCAACCTGCCAAAACGATGCCCTGAAGGCAGGGAGGAGGAGGAGGAGGAGCTGTCCCCGGGGGAAGCCCTTTCCTCCCGCCGGGATGCCGCTCCGGGAGGAAGCACAAGTGTGTCCCCCGCACGGAGCGATGCTCAGCCCTCACTGCTTGGGGACCCCCCGGCTCCCCGCGCCCCAAATCATCTGGGAAGCTCCAGTCCGGGAAGCTGAAGGGCCGGAGCTGGGCGCGGAGGGGAGAAGTGTGGGAGCTGAGACGAGGAGCGGGCAGGGTGAAAGGTGGAGGGGCAGTGGTGACCCCAGGACCTGCCAGGGAGCAGAGGGCAGGGAGTGGGTGCCAGGGTGGGACAGAGGTGCCCACCCTGAGACAGACAAGCCTTGCCTGACCACTGCTTCCCCAAATCCTCCCCAGAACCCCCTGCCCCTGATGGGATGGGCACAGATACCCCAAGCCCTTGTGAGACACCCCCTACCCTGCTCAGCACCGCAGCTGCCACGAAGTTTCGCCCCCCAAACCCACCTGCCCCCCGAGGCCACCAGCTCCTGCC
>VWZG01012442.1:7362-47273 GCA_013396735.1 Grallaria varia | reverse complement strand
TAAGGGGTGGAGAATGTGGTAGACACTGTGAATTTTTCTAGAACATGATAAACTTTTCAACTTCTTATATTGTTGTCTTTTTTCTTTTTTTTACACATTCCTGCCACCTATGCACCCCATCCCAGTTTTAAGAATTCATATCCTGTGGCACACAGAAGTGTATTGATGTGTGAATACCAGAATCAATATCCGTATTCCATAGTGGCTACAGATGTACTTTACATAAAAGGCTATAGTTTGTTATTTTCTTTGGGATTTTTAGTACATGATTCCAAAGCTCTGTTTAACTGTTCTAAACCTCATGATAAGTTGAAATTGTATGTTTAACTGATTATCCCCATGAACTCACCAAAATCTTTTATGTCACTGAGTTCTGCACCTGAAACATGGCAAACACATCAATCTTTCTTCTGGAATAGTTAACCAACACAAATCTTCCTCACATGTTTGGGAAGAATAGCAGAATAGCTCCCTTAAATGCAACAGGTTTTGGGTAGACAAATGTCCCCTCCTTCTTCTTTCTTTTTTCCCCCACTTCATATATTGAATATGGCACCATATGGTATGGAATATTGCTTTGTTCAGTTGGGTTCAATTGTCCCAGTTGTGTCTCCTTCCAATTTCCCATGGACCCCCAGTTTCCTCAGCAGCATGGCAGTACAAAAAGCAGTAAAGGCCTTGGCACTGTTTAAGCATGGCTCAGCAATAACAAAAACATCTCCACATTATCATAATTGTGTTCAGCACAAATCCAAAATAGCCCTATACTAGCCTCTGTGAAGATAATTAACTCTACCCCAGCCAAAACCAGCACACATTTTTGCCATGATAAGAACAGAAACGAACGCATTCTGAAAAGTGTCATGAAACAGACTACTTTTGTGCAAAGTTTATTCATAAACCTCATACAGCGCATGAGTAGCAATTATATTCACTTTTTTGCTCACAATATTTCTCCACATTGTTACATAGGGAATTTTCAGAATTAGTTAGATGGTCTAAAGCTGAATTTTCTTCCGTGCTCTCAGGTCTCAGATCTCAGATGAGCTCAAAGGCTGGATCTTTAATTCTGATTTAAAAAAAATTAAAAAGTCAAACAGCTGTTGTTTACAGGCTCTAAGACCAGGTTCATGGCACAGTTTGTATGCCAAAGCCCAGAAAATTAGGTAGCTTCATCTTTATAGGGAATAGTCCCTAGTACAAGCTACTCTACCAAACCTTATTTAGATACTGAATAGAAAAGTGCTCATATATTTAGGCAAAATAATATGTCAGGAATTGGACCTGCTGTTAAACAGTATAGGTTATCATATGTGTATTGGGTTTGTGTAGCAAGGTTTTGGTAGCAGGGCTACAGCAGTGGTTTCTGTGAAAAGCTGGTAAAAGCTTCCCATACATCCAACAGAGCCAATGCCAGATGGCTTCAAGTTGGACTTGCCACTGGCCAGGACTGAGCCCATCAGTGACACTAGTAATGCATCTGTGATAACATACTTAAGAAGGAAAAAATTTATTGCACAAAAGCAAATTGCAGCCAGGGAATAGAGGAGTGAGAACATGTGAGTGCAACACCTCTGCAGACATCAAGGTTTAGTGAAGAAGGAGGCGGAGGATGTGCTCCAGTCACTGAAGCAGACATTCCCCTGCAGTCTGTGATGAAGACCATGGTGAGCATGTGGAGGTCCGCAGTGGAGCAGGTAGCCACCAGCAGCCCGTGGAGTACCCTACAGAACAGGCAGATGCCCAAAGGAGCTTGTGACCCCATCGGAAGCCCATGCTGGAGCAGGATCTTGGAAGGACCTGTGGCTCTGTGGAAAGAGAAGCCCATGCTGGAGCTGGTTTGCTGGCAGGACTTGTGATACTGTGGGGGACTGACGCTGGAGCAGACTGCTTCTGAAGGACTGCAAATCTTGGAAGGGACTCACATTGGAGCGGTTTGTTAATAGCTATATCCCATGGGAAGGACTGTGCACTGGAGCAGGGAAAGAGTGTGAGGAATCTTCTTCAAGAAGGAAGCAGATGCAAAACACCATGTGATGAACAGACCACAACCCCCATTTCCCATCCCCCTGCACCACTCTGGGAAAGAGGTGGAGAATCAGGAATAAAGGTCAGTTGAGAAAGGGACAAGGGGTGGGGAAAGGTGTTAAGATTCATTTTTACTTTGCTTTACCCTACCATGATTTGACTGGCAATAAATTCAATTAATTTCCCAGACTGAGTCTGTTTTGCCCATGGTTGTAATAGGTTAGTGATCTCCCCCTGCCTTTATCTCAAAGTATGAGCCTTTTGTTATAAATTCTCTCTTCTATTCAATTCATGAGGGGAATGACAGAGCAGCTTCGTTGGACATCTGGCATCCAGCCAGGATCATCCCAGAACAATATGACATTACCTTAGTGTGAACTTGGTGTTTTCCTGTTTACCAGTATAGACAGAGTAGGAGGGCCATGGCTCCCTTGGAGAATCAGGAGTGAGTACAAGGGTGTTACAGGATGTCCTATTTGTCCTTTGAATGAGAAGGTGTCTGACAGTTCTTTCTATGTCACATTTATCTGGAAATAAAAATAATTTACTTCTGCAGGATAGCTTAATTTGAGGCTTTTGTGACTCTACCTGGAAAACACTTAGATAATTTCTGAGACTAAAGGAATTAAAATTAAACTTACACCTCCTCATGCATTTTGCTTTCAGGATCCCTGACTTTAGAAAGCAATAGAAAATAGTGGACAGCAGCACTACTGATGCATTATTCCTTTTCAAATTAAAAAGTGAATGTGAACGTACTAAATTTTTAGAAGCTATCAACTGCAGTTATGGTCCAAAGTATAAACTGAGTACTAGACAGTTTAACAATATCGTAAAAATCTGTGCTTCGTGAAAGAATGAGATGGATGCATTATAGGAATCTGAAAAGAAAACCTTTGGGAGATGAGCTAATGGTTGCAATTATACAATATGTAGCAGGATAAAAGTTCAACAACATAAATATTGATGGCAATTAGCTAAGAATTAAATGCACAGTTAAAAAGGTAAGTGTTGTATGAGAACTGAATGCTTCAGCAGAACTCTTGTTTGGAAAATGCAATGGGAGATTATTTCACAAAGTTGTGCAGTATCATAAACACCATTACTACAGGTTTTCAATTAAATGAAAGAGTTCAGATTTGTTTCTCTGGAACTTAAAAGCCTTGCACAAGCATACAAAATGAGAAGTGGTTTAGGATTAGACTGCAGCAAAGGAGACTTGGTTTTATTCCTCTAACAAAACTACAGTAAGTCACACCAAAGCTTACTGCATACCCATCTGATAATGACTGTGTCTCATCTCAGTAATATGTGTATATATCCTGTGTAGGTGTTTGCATATTAGTTAGTATAAGGATTGATATGAGATATATTTCAGTTTATTAAGTTACTTTGTATCAATATCTGCCCACCGATGCCACAGTGTCACAGTCAGTTCAGGCAGGCATAAATAGGCACTGCTGCGGAACCAGCCCTTCCAACCTCTCTTTTCCCTGGCTGCACTATCCCTGTCCCTCTAGCACTGCCTCTTTCATTTTGCCACAATTTGCTGTAATTTCAGCCTTCTTTGGGTTGATTGCCTGATTCAGACCAGATCTGTGTAAGCACAGATGAAGGGCAGTGCCAAGGTAAGGATGGGCAGACATGAGGAAGGGTTGGTATTACGTACCAGCAGCATATTCTGGTTTGCACTGTTTGGGGAACTATGCCATCGTTAAGAGGAGAATTAAGGCAAGACAGAGGCTGATCTGTCAGATTCAGGAGACAACATCTGGTCTAACAAGGCAACATCTGTTTTTCTAAGGAACAACAGCAATAATTATTTTATTAACTCACTCCTGAAGTTGAAAGGCATTCTAGACAGGAAGATAGTAGGAAGATTTATGGCGCATGGCTCTTCTCAGTGAATCACCAACTGTTCCTCTGTATCTTCTGGTGGAAAAAAGGTCCCAGCAACTCAAGAAGGGTGAACATCTTTGTAAAATTAGGCTTTTATTTACCCTTTAGTGCCATAAGAGGTAGACAGATACTAATCCGTAGCTGACAAGGAGAGTTGACAAGGCTTATGCTGCAAAGAACCCTTGGTAATTCGTATATCCAAGAAACCAATAAGAAATTTTGTGTGGAGTAACAGAATTGTCCAGGCATTGCTCAAGTTGGTGCTTTCTTCACAGCACCAGCAGGTAGAAAAAGCACAGATAATAGAACTAAAAACTAAAACAACTTCCATTTGGTAGTCCCCCTGGAACTAGATATCTCGAGCCTATCCCTCAGACATAAAAGATATGAAAACAGGCTCCTAGATCCTAAGCTATGGCTACTGCTCAGACACAGACAAAATGCTTTGTATCAATTGTGGAAGTAACACAATAACAATGCTGTGGAGTTACTTCTTTCAGAACACTGGATGAGACTCATCCCTGGGTATCCCTGAAGACTGAATGCTCTGAAGTGAATACTGACTAGCCATAGTATGCTAAAATGCAAAGAACATAAAAACCCCCTATTTATTGTCTCCATCTGAAGATATAGCATAATAGCTATGACTTAATATAATATATACTATAACTATAAATTAATAAAATTATAATTATTGATATTATATTATTAATAACAGGCTGCAAAATCTCCAAAGTACGTTATTCATACTTTGGAGGAAAACTTTCTTCTAACTCGTAGTTTTAGAACCCCTTATTGTCTTCTTAGGCCCGTGCCTTGACAACATCTGAAATGGTTCTATGAAAATAAGTGGAACAGTTTCATGTGCGGAAAAAAAAAAAAGTACGTATGTGTCTGAAGAACTGAAGCCTGAGAAGCCAAATTACTTGATTTGTAGGTGCTCTCAGGCAGCTAGATTTCTTAATGGACGATATTATGGATGAACCCACTGTAGATAAAAATAACATCCACAGCTTTCAAAAGCTGTGTTGGAAAGGTGAGTCACCAAATAAATTACTATCAACAGATTTACATAAATGGAAGCATGAAAGTATCATTCTTCAGAAATTCTGAATACCACTAGAGCAAGCAATGATTTACTTGAGGCCTAAAATGGACTGTTACTGGATTCAGAGAACCACTTTGTCTTAGTAGATCGATACCATATAATGGTCTGGAATCGCAGCACTGTCCTGAAAGTTTACCAAAAAGATTTTGAATGACTAACGCGATATTCAAATACTGCTTTAAAGACTTGTCTGCTAGTAAATGTAGCAAAATTTTTGAGTTCTGTGATGAAGGAGAAATGCAAAATCAAATAGTATTTAAAGTTTATTTAAAGACAAAAGCAAGCTGTCTAAGGTAGCTAACAACAGAAGAGATACTTCACTTTATTAACTTGGACCTAGATTCTCACTGAGATTAGGCAAATGTTACTAATTTTAAAAATACTTTTCTTTGAGAATGGTAATTGATAAATTTGGATACTATATTATCTCCTTTCATGAAAGTCAAAGGGATAAATAAAACTCTAATATAACATTTCACTGTATAAAGCTATCCTCTTTTACTAAATACCAAAATGTTTCGTTTTCCAACCATGTACCTGCTGGGAATAAGATCTGAGAGTGTATTAGACTTCTTATTAGTATTGTTGGATGTTGTACAGGTCTTCCAGATAGCAACACGACATAGGAAAGTTGTTTCAGCTTCTCAAGTGTCCTTAGCCCTGTTTCCTACAGTCTCAACACTGTAAGCAACAGGATTGTAGAATCTGCAAAGGGAGTTGATCCTGTTTGTGTTTCAGACAGTAAAAGCTTTGGAAGATATATATATCAGATGTATGTGGATTATAAAGTATTATCAGACTTTGCAGTTTAAACAGTTGGGTGTTAAAATTGAAGCAGAAAGGGAAATAAAAATAGCATGATTAATCAACAAATCAAAGTGATCGTTCAAGCCAGGAAAACACTGGAACTCAGTCTTGGTAAAACAGAGGAAAATAAAATTATGTTAGCTAAAACATAAATTAAGTGACTTCCAATACGATCTGAAGTGCAAATGATGAAAGCTTACATAGCGAGCAGGAAAACAGTCTCACTGATATAAAGGAAAAGATCTAGTTAGAAAAAACCAACTTTATACTCATAATTTACCCAGTTAATCCAAATTAATAAACCATAAAAGCAAACTTAGGTGTTGAAATTTACAATGATTCTCAGGTTCCTGGTTTCCTTCCATATCATGTGATTACTTCTGACAGCTTAGCTGATGGGTGGCTCTCTGTCACAGCCCACTCTGTCATATAAATGCAAGCTCCCAGAAAATTAGGTTTCTTGGAGGAACGTCTGACTTCTTAGGTGCCAGATGTTGTTAAGGAGCTCAGAACTTAGTTCTTAATATCTCAGAGAAGTCTTAAAAACTTATAATGAGTTAATATTGCCAATTCTTCCACAGCACACTAAGCCATCCGTTGAGGGATGTCAAACTATCAGCTTGGTGAGCCACACAAAGGCACAAGACTTGGATTTTAGCAAACAGACAACCTGAATTAGTTCTTAGATTTACAAGGAGGACTGGCAACTACATTACATATTACATATGTTTCAGTTTGTTTTCAAACCAGATCAATTCTGCTCTGCATCCAGGGAACAGAATGCCTATTATGACTTAGAATGTATTATGTACTAGTTACCCAGATCATATTTGCAAGTTTAGTTTCATCTGAAAGGAACCTACTTTTTGTGCTTTGACACCACTCCATGAAGCAAGCCAAAAAAAAAAAAAAAAAAAAGGGGCAGACAGTGAAGGCTATTGGGAGGTTTACTTAAAAATGCACCCTTGATCTGGAGTAAAATACTGGTACATAGACTCACTCACTGATGACTAACTTCAAGAGAAGTGTCTGGTCAGATTCAGATTGTGTTTGTGGGCAGAGACAAAACTGGTTTTATGGAATGTTGAAAACATGGCAGAAAAATCTGAGCTTGTGGAGTTATCTGTGGTTTTTTTTTTTTTCTTCATCAGCTTTTAATTAAGGAATCATAATTTGATTGTATGATGTTAATTACTATGTAATGCTTTATGTTGTCACTACTATGGTTGATATATGTCATATCAATGGTACTGCAGTAAAAATTGCTGAGATTAATGAAGAATGAATTTTGATTCAACTGGGCGAAGTTCAGTAAAGATAGAACCAGACAAGCGCAGCAGTTATGGAACCAGAACTGGCTGCATTATGCAACAATACAACAGCCAAGACCATCTGCTTCAAAGGATTACTATGAATGGTGGAATTCAAAGTCATTGTTCAAATGAACTCAACACACCTTTTTGAGGAATGGCTCATAGATTTAGGGAATGAAATCTGTCTGTCAATATCAATAGACTGAAAAGAATATATTGACAAATGTGGGACCTGGACATGACATAAAGAGTATAGAATAGGGGATAGATATTGTCTTGATTTTACTGGGAAAGAATTAATTTCCTTCCTAGTAACCAGTACAGAGTTGTGGTTTGGGTTTAGAGTAAGAATAATGTTGATAATACACTGATATTCTAGTTGTTGTTAAGCAGTGTTTGCACAAAGCTTCTCACACCATCCCACCAGCAAGGAGTCTGGAAGGCACAAAAAAATGGGAATAGAGACAGGCAGGACAGATGGCCCCAACTGGCCAAAGGGTTATTCCATAGCTTGTGGCCTCAAACTCAGTATATAAACTAGGGGAAAGCTGGTCAAGGGACACTGCTAGGGAACCTCCTGGCCATTGGCTGGCAAACGGTGAGCAATTGCATTGTGTATCAATTGCTTTGCATCTAGTTTTTATTATTATCATTATTTATTTTTATTTTTATTTCTATTTCTATCTTATTAAACCATCTTTATCCAAATCCAAAATTTATTTCTTTTTTCCAATTCTCTCCCCAATCCCACTGAGGGAGAGGGGGGAAAAAGCAACTGTATGGTGTTTAGCTGCCTGTTGGGTTAAACCAAGACCCCTCTGAATGTAAACTGTCAAAATATGTGATAGGAAAGAGCTTTTCTGTTCTTTCTGCTCAAAAAGAATTAGAAACTTTCTTGTGATATCTCTTACTTTCTAGTTTTGGACATCCCTAATTTTTTGCTTGTGCTATTTTTATAAGCACATCATTACTGCTGAAGTAACTGTCATAAAATACAATTAAGACATAGAGCTGTAGAATTAAGAAAAGAATAAGAAATATTTTACAAACAATAAGAATCACAATTGCCTTGCCAAGAATTAAAAAACCATGCTTGTGATGTCATTCTTCATGTGCCACAACACAAGCACTCACAGTGATCGCCTGGGGTTAGGAAGAGGTGCCTCTTTAGTTACAGGGTTCTCATATCCAACTCTGATCTCTTTCATATGGTACTGCTCAGTATGACACATCAGTATCACAGTACCATGTTTGACCATTAGTCTGATTCAGCATGTCAGCTTCTGTGTTCACTGCCTTTGTGTCAATTATCCAAGGCAGAAACTCTGCTTTATTATACCTAGTGATAAGGACACTCCTAACTCTAATAGCTGTGCCTTAAAGAAAACCAGCCACGAAAGAGCATGCCAACTCTTGATTAGTAACATATGCAATTTCCCTTCCAGGCCTCTAAGCAGAGGATTTGGCAGGTGTGTATAGTTGTTATGACAAGAGAAACACATACTGTGTGTTAGGAAACTACACAGAAGTAAGACACGAAAAGTCAGGTAGAACGAGAACATCATCACAGAATCTATTGAAAAAAAAAGTAGTTTGTTCAATTATAGAAGTTATATTTGGGAAATAGCAAGGTAAATGAAGAAATCCCGATGTCACAATATAAAAGACAAGCAAACAAACAAATAAAGGACTGAGTTTGTTGCATCAACTTACAGAGAAGTCAATAAAGATTTGCCCGAGTCAACCTCAAGAGAAGCAAGGTCAGATATTATAAGAAACTAAATCTTTGAGTCAAATAGCTAAAATATTTTATTCTGTATTTTTGTGATTTTAAAAATACATTTGACTCTATAGATAAATTATTGCTCAAACTAGTATTCTTATTATGTGCAAAATCTTCAGGATGTTATGTTTTAATTTTCATGAATAGTGATCAAAATGACAATACTCTCTCTAATATGGAAATGTTTTAGCATTTTTAACAGCCATATACTCTTCAACAAGATATGCTAGCCCAGTTTCAAGGGTACATCAGGCACACATTCCTAACTCACCATTTTGCTACTCTATGTAGGCACAAAAAGGCAGGTGGATCATCCTTCAGAGCTCTAAGTGTTCATCTTCCTACACATTTTAGGTACCCAAACCTGGTTTGGATTCCATTCTGGAGCCTGCCACCTGAAAGATATAGTACTAACTTTTAGATTCAAATTTCTAATTTTAGTTAAATTCAGATTCTTGCCTCTTGAGTTCCCCAAAAAAGATACTGTTTGAATTCTCTCTTTTCCCTGGTATTGGGTCATCTCTACCTAACCAAGGCCCAAAATTGGTAAATCTTCTGAATACAGATAGTCCCTTATGACTCTCCATTCAAGAGCAGGATACAACTAAGCCATTTTTGGGTGTGTGATTTCTTAAAATGCAACTGGTAATTCCAATCACACTCTAGTTATGTGACAGATTTACTTCATGAATTTTGCAGTTCAGACCCCAAGAAACTTAACCCATTTGCCTAGCTGCGAAAAGAGGAAAAAAAGGTCTCTGTTGCGTAACACAGGGGTTTTTTTATTGTCTGGTAAGATTTTGACTTTCCCTAAAAGGAGGATTCAAGTGTCATCCCTTGCACCTTTTTTACTTACCTTTGTGCTAATGGATATTGAGATACTAACATAAGTCTTCAATTAGTACATAACTGTCACTGGGAGACACCAGCAAATACATACCAAAACAGTAGTTCTGGGATATAGTGCAGCTACATACAAAACACAACATTTTAATATGAGTGGAATTTCACCTTCTTAAAATGACACTCCTCTCTGCAGAAAAATTTAATAAAATGATGCAGTTTTCTTTTAGTAGGACATGTAAGAAGTTAATTTTTCATACTGATGAGCACCTACAGTCTAGAAATCAGGACACTTCCTGTTGGAAATTTAAAAACACTAGCAAATTATAAAAATTGCCCTCCTTCCCAGCATGAGGTGAGTTGCAAAAAAGCGAAACCGTTGCTGTCATAGTTACCATTACAGGATGGTGGCTGTGTAAAATATTAAAAAAGAATTTGATCATACTTTTGATTTTCAATTTGTCATAGGCCTCTTAACCTTCTGTAACACATTTTGCTTGAGGATTAAAGCCATTAGTCTAATAACTATAATTAGTCATAATTATCCTAATGGGGGATATTAGTTAATGAAATCTCATTTCAATATTCTTAATAGTTTTAATTAATGCAATATTTATGTCAGCTTGAAAAACAGAGGCATGTTGCAATGCTCTTAATTCTTTATGACTTATGAAGAAGTATTAATTTAATGGAAGTTGTCAAAATCTATTCGTTTATGAACTCTCAATGTGCCATAAATTTACCTTACACCAGTCACAGTAACAGGAGGGAATATCAAGACCTTTACACCTCTTCCCCTTTTTTTTCTGAGAAAGAATTTTTAAACAACTCTGGCTGGCACTTTTCTAATGGTTTATCATTCTTCCAAACTTCTTGGTTTTATTACAGCCCTACTAAGTAATTCAAATGTTATTCAGTCACTAATGTACTTTCCTCACCTATGGCCCTTCCCTCCCTTTCTGGGGGATGGCCAACAAAGTCAAACAAGTTGAAAAATTCCAACGCCAGAACAGATCATAATGAGGAAAGGATCCCTATATCACTATTGCTTCTCAGCAGCTCTGGGCTAAGGGAATTCATGCTTACATTGTTGAAATACGCACTTAAAGCAAACCAGCACATGTTGAATTCTATGTTGCTGTCAAAACTCAAGGCCTCAAACATTGTAAAGAATGCTACATTGGATTTACAGAAAAATCCTTACCTGTGAACTGAGGCAACTCTAACCTCGTGAAAGTGAGGGAAGCCCATTCTCACTATTACTATAATCCTCAGCAAAATCTAACTCCCAATCTGTGTTCACTGTGATGATGCCCAATCATACCAGCACCAAATATGTCACCACAGCACATTAGAAGAATACCCTGCCTTTGTATCTGCTAGCAGCTAAAAGGCCTTAGAGTCCTATGTTTAAGCATATTCTGTCTGAAGAAGACAAAAGTTTAAAAAACATGGTAGAATCTCCAGGAAAATAAAATATTTCTGAGAAAATGGATTTTTTCACTGTTTTGAGTGCCAGACTGAAGACTCTTGTGAGGTTTGTTTTCTCCCTGAAGACAAAGAAAAATTGATAGGAGTCTTTCATCCTTTCAGCCTCACTGCCAAAAAGCCACGGATGCTTAGTCTGCCTGTCCCTGCTGAAAGCAGCAAATGGTCCAGGAACTCAGACCATTCATGTAAAAATTGAAACTGATAGCAGTCTTCTAGGTGAGTAAGCAGGGACCCATCATTTTCAATCTTTCCACCAAAGAATATGCTTCCTTAGGAAAAAAAAAAAGTTTCCTAACAGAAATTGATTTTATCACAAAATTATCAACTACCTCTAAGATTATAACACTTGTGCATGAGCTCTGTACTAAGTAAATTTCATCTCCAAGTTAAATGTTAGCATACCATCCAGCATAGGATTTCTAAAACCACCTAAGTAAGTTGGAAGGCAAATTTTCCTTTCAGCAATGACTTAAACATTTATGATTTAGATATTCTGGAAATTTTAAGTCCAGGTTTTTTAAATATACATCACTAAAGCTAAAATGTAAAAGCAAATGGAAAGAAAAGGGGGGAAAAGCAAGCAATAAAATTAGTTGAGACTTTTAAACCTTCTACAAGGATAACTATGTCCAAAAAGTGCCACTTTGAGAGTCTGAGTTTTCCATGGAAATGGACTGATATGGATTAATAATTTGGACAACTTTTGCTTTGTTTGTGATTGTTTTATATCCTAAGAAAATTGTTAGAGGTATGCAAGTGAGCTCTTAGCTCCCCCATCCTCCCAGCCGTACAAATCCTCTCAAATCCTTATGCCAGTCCATGAGGTACCAACTAGAGAGGGAACTGATGTACTGGGAGTTGGTCATTTATTGCCTTCTTTTTGTGTGATTAGTTTTAAACTGTGTCATTTCATTAAGGACATGAGAATAGACCCATGATGGGATGACGAGTGTGGAACTGCACTGGTTGCCCCAGTCTATGCACTGAAAATAAGATGCATAAGGGAAAGAAGTGTAAAGCTACTGAATCTCAGACCGAAATTTCACAGCTGGCTTCTTTTTCTAGTTTGTTCTTCTGCCTCTTCTAAAATTTGAAATATTTGTATTGTCCAAAGAAGCAGACTTATCTTGATGCACATTATGCTTACAAAACTTTCTCTTCCATGTCTGTTATATGATTTTGTTACCCTGTATGGCTGAAATTCATTGTGGGAACAAAAATCAGGAGTAATGCCTGGAACCCTTACCTTGCCTTAACTTTCTAAGCAATGCTCATCTAAAATCAAAGCTGATGTATGAGATAATAAGTAGTTGAAATGCAATCCATGCTGCCAGCATGAATATCCTGAAAAGCCATAATTTGAAATTTTTTACACCTTTCAAAAGTGTTCTCCTGAAGAAGGTAAAGCATAGTACTGTTATACACTTCATTCTTATGAAAAATTAAAAATTCTAATGGGTTTTCAGCTGAAAGGATTCTCTGCTATACAGTTTGACTTTTTTTTTTTTTTTAATTACTGAAGAAGTAAACATACTTGCATAGAATTCACTAAGGCATGCTTGAGCTTTTTTCACCTATCACAAACCTAGCAACAACATGCGCAAAAGAATTATACTAGCTACCATCCAGAGATTCAGGAAAAATGAAGTTTGTCTTCAATGCTTATTTCCTTGGGCTTCTTACTTGTATCAAGCCTATTTACCCTATGAGGAAAGCAATCTCCCACCTAATGTACGTGCAAAGCGTCCTAACTCCATTTTTGAGAATTTCAGAGGGAATTCAGAAACATTTAGCTTTGGGCTATCCCTCCATTGGGAACAGAACCTTGCCCAAAGAGAAGCTTTACAGTAATTATTGTTATCCTGGAATTTTACAGTGCCCATGATAATGAAGAACGCTTTAAAATATCACCCTAATCATTATTAATTCCTTTGGTATTTATGGTAATAATGGTAATTGTGAAGAAATCATTTTTCATTACTGTGAGTGCTTCTAGAACTCCACATTAATTTGTAATAGCATATTGAAGTGTTATTCAAGAAAGATATTACACGATTTATTTTTTAAATGTTTGCAAACTCTTTAAAATCAAAGGCCTCCTGAAAAAAAGGCACTTTTTTTTTTCAACTCAGGAGATTGTTTTTGTTTGATTAAACCCATAGTTTCTGCTGAGATTTAACAGTGATGAAAACTGACAAGGTTGAAGGGAATAAGCTGAGGCTTATGTCACAGGGAATACATACAGAGAAAGAAGAAAAATCTTGTACTTTTCAAAGACATTTGCCTAAATCATTACAACTTTCATTTTACACCTAGTGACAACTGCCAGATTTATGCCACTGGAAATTAAAAATTATAAGTTTGTTCAGTATATAAAGAATGCTTGGCTTCTGCTAATGTTGACTGTATCTGACTGAAAGGCTGATCTATAATGAGACATGTCTGACTCAGTTTTCATAGTTGATCCAGTGTACCACCATCACTGTAGTCTTTACTAATTACTGGGGTCTTAGAGATGTCTTAGTCCACTATGTTCACAGTATGCCAATTTTTTGTAAATTAATAATTCAAACTGTAGCTCTCCAAACTCCTGAATTTAGCTACCTATATGGTTTAATTTTGCACTTGAACTGCCTCTTGTGTTTAGGCCTGAGCATCTTCCACACAGGTGAAATGCTAGATCTTAAGTAGATACGTGGTTTGTTCTGTGTTTTTCAAAGCTTCTTTCAAAATCATAGCAGGTGTTGAGACCTGCTTTTCACACACCAGCAGCACAGGACTATAGCTGCACATTATTTCCCCAGCCAGCAGAGCGGATATAAGTGGCCTCAGTATCCTACCCCTCCTTCTCCCTTCAAAACTGCATAGTGAATTTGTATTATTTAAAGCGTCTCCTTTATTTCTGCAGTGTTATTGTCACTGCAGCTGATTGGAAGTCACAAGGGTGAAAATCACTGGCAAGGGGAGAAAAAACTGCTTAAGTCAACTTTGCTGCCCAGGGAAAACGGAATGACTGGCTTTAGGTTTCTATATCAGTAAAATTCACTGAAGGCTTAAATGAAATGTCATTGAAGTAGTACATAGGATGCTATGTACAGGTGTTTGTGCCCTGCTAGAGAAAAAGTGGTGAGAACTCATTCAGATTCAAGAACAATGTCACTACTTCACCACCTTTTTATTTTCACTTTTGGAAAATATTGGAGTTTGTGAACTTTATGCTAAAATACACATGAAAATCAATGAGCAAAATCAAACAAGCTTTGTTAAACTCAAACTCTCTGTTATTCTAGGCAGAATACAGCTGGAAATCCTCTGAGCTTTGCTAGCTATTCCTCTGGAATAAAGAATGGGTAACCCCTTCATTCTCATGGATGTTGCTGTGTGACTCTGATTCCTGGATAATAGCATCTTTCTGAGCAACAGGCAAACAGGCAGATCTCAATGTAGACAAAATCTTGCCAATATCACACTGCTGCAAAACGTACCTTCATGCTCCCTTTTTTCCCAAACCTGTCTTCACACACTGCTTACTTCACCACCAGCAGCTGTTAAAGGAATATGTTAAAGGAATTGTGTAAGGAAGAGAAGGCATGAGATGGGGGCGGAGGGGTAGCAAAAGTGATGGAAGATTTCCTGTGAAAAGATAGATTCCTTCACATCTTTCATGTGCTCAGTGGTACTAGAAAGTTTCCCTGTAGAGGAAACCTTTGCATTGACCACTAAGTATATACTTTAAAAAAAAAAAAAAAAGGCAACAAAAATTCTTTAGCTTGAGTTAGACAGCTGCCCAGAAACAGATATACAAAAACACCCCCACAAAACTGATAGTGAGAAAAAGGTGGCATGCATTTCTCAAAGGACAGTACTCCTGAATTGTCCATTTTCCTACAAGTTTATGACTCCAACTCTACAGGAAAATTTCCATGATGGAAGAAAACATTCCAGCTGATGAATAGCAATGGTTTGCAACCTCTGACGTTGATGATCCTCACGTCCACCGAAATGGCAAAAGACTACATTTTACAGAAACTGAACACCCATTAGTTTGCTCCTTTTTTTCTTTTTTTTTTGATACTGGGAAGAAAGCAAAAGATTCCTGATCTTGAGATCCTCACTATCTAAGGCTATTTTCCAGAAGGCCAAACGTATTTCCCTGAATAATTGCATTCAACTAAAATGAGTTGACAATATACTTTTTTAATAGTTTTAAGAATTGCATATGTGGTATGAAATTATATATATGGCTATATGAAACTATCTTTTTTCATATAAATACATGCAAATCCCATGGCAAAAAATGGCCAAGAGGACAAAACTGACTGTAATAGCAGAAAAATAATATATGAATAAAAAGAAGCTCAAGACCTCAATTAATGAAGATATCAGGGGGTTTAGAAATTTCTAAATTTTAGATTTTTATACAAAGACATGATTTTATTCTAACTCTCAGTAAAAGAAAAATGTCTTCATATTACATTCTAACCCAAGAAACATTGAATATACAGTAAGAAAAGAAGTTAGCAATTAAAAAAGGAAGACAAAAATTACTAATTGCTATTATATCGGTATATTGTGGTATAACAAGCTTACATAGCCTTCCACAGTGAATGAGATTATTACTGCTTGTTGAAAAACATGGTTTCTGTCCTATAATGCTAGTGAGAGTTTTGATTCCCATATTCCTTTCATGCTTCCCCATCACTGCTTTAAGTTGGTGTTATCTCTGTATCAATTCTCATTCCATCAGTTTTCTGCATAGTGTAGTTTTATAAGATTTACATTTCAGCATCTTTTGCATTTGTATTGCCAGTTTTTCATCATAAACAAAATGGATTTTACAGTACCTTGCATTTTAATTTAAAATATCATGACAGCCTATCAAACTTTAAAAATTTGCTTTGAAAGTATGTTGAAATTAACATTAGTATTTACCACTTCACTGTGCTCGTAATAATCAGTGGAACGAAATGTTAAACCACAGAAATTCATCTTTTATGGCTGGATAATCCCATCAAATGGGAACAAGAATAGGCCGTTCTCTTCTTTAATAGGCTTTGAGATGCATCTGTCTTACAATAGACATCAAACCCCATCAGTCATACAAAAAATATTTATATTGTCATGATTTAGTTATTTGAAATATGATTTTTAAAGGCCAAAAACTTATTTATTGTTTTTGCTGAGTAAATTTACAGCATTTTACTCAAAGGACTGAACAGAAATACAATTTAAATATCAGAAGAAATACAATTTAAATATCAGAAATGCAAAGTGAAATTTGTAATAATTTGTTTAATTAAATCATAAAAATGTTGCACCCATAAGATTAGAAGAAAAGCAGTAGAGATAATCCCATAAAAAAATAATGAAGTAGTGCAAATAGGTTAAAATTACATACGTTTTCCTAAACCAAAGTACAGAGGAAGAAGTGTTTAGGGCCATAGTGCACCTTATAGTAACAGGTGCATTACTATAACGACTGAACTTTTTTAAAGCAGTAAATTATCTGTCACTAAGACAGGGTTTTGTCTCACTGTGAAGCATTTTCATCCCAGAAATGCAATCTTTCAAATGTTTATATAAAGTTAGCATTATGTGATAGCATCTTTAGGTCTGCCTATCGATCACTGCTCTAGATTCCATCTTTGAAATGAGTGCTTGATATAGGGCTATCAGTGAAGTCAGAGGTTGGCAGTGCATCCTCACTGGCATTTTTCATTAAAAGAAAAAGGTGAGTGACAGGAATAGAGGGCAGAAACAAGACTTTTACACCTACATAAAATACATGGGAGACAAAACTTTCATAAAGAGGTATTGAACAGCATCACACCCCACGCCGCCCCGCCCCGCCCCCCAGATCCTCACTGGAATTTGTGTCACCACACCATACTGAGTTAGAGATTGGATAAATTTATTCAAGATGATCTGCTCAATGGACCTGTTAATTCAAGACCACTATGGGTGATTTTTCATATCCAGTTTTAAACTCTGTAGCTGTCTTGATCCTAGCAATGTATGCTGGTATAAAGAATAATATAGGAACATGGCAAAAGATTTGACATTGAAGTTCATAGCCTGCCAAACCTGGACTTTGAGGAGGCAATTTTTAGCTAAGGAAGGAGAAAAGGGGCCCATTTCTCAGGAAGACCATAGCCTTAGCCTAGTCATTACTCACCCAGAGTTTCAGCAGCAATGCTGGCTCTTGAGGGAACTGGCAATGAATATCCCTGCTGATCCAGGACAAGTGGGGATCACCTGAGGATTTGGGCAGGTCACAGGTGTAACAAAAAACAGGTTGGTGGCAGCGCAGGGTTCTGCTGCAGCAGTAAATCTGCTTCCTTTTTTTCTGCCCTTTTCTCTTCCTCGGATATCCTGTTCACGAACAGTTTGTAGAACATACTAGCAGATCTTGTTCAGTGATCCTTCAAATTCAGTCTGTCTGATAAATTCTTTGCAAACCTGTTCCAGGCACTTGGCTGATGACAGTTTGTGTTGACTGTGGAGTGGTTTAATCTCTCACTGTAGCCCCTCTAGAACTGCTGAGTTTGGAAATGAGAAGACTTTTACTACAAGAGATGACTAGGGTGTTATGAACCCTTTTATGCAAAAGTCTCCTTGATTACATGCAGCTTAAATATTTGTTATAAAATGTTAGCAAATATTACATCTGATGCCAAGTTCTCTGTGACATTTCATTTCTGCTGTTCAAGAGAAATACTGCTCTAGTTGAATCAAATGAAACCATACATGATACTTGTCTTTTTCTTGTAAAATTAAAAATAAAACATTTGTCTCCAAATCAAACTGATACACTTTCAGCTTGAGCACAATGTGTTCAGATTTTTTGATACTTTTTGTCCTTGAAAGACAGGAAACGCAGTATGTAAAAGCCAATAGTAGCCTCCTTGGAGACCACTGCCTTTCAGATACAAAAGAATAAATACTTTTAAATGGAATAATTTATAACATTGTAAGGACCTGTCAACAATACAGAGTGGAGACTATACCTTCAGGAAACTATTTCAGAGTAAATGTCAAAGCCAAAGTCTGAGAGTAGGCAATGTATGTTTTAGATATAAGTGGGCAGCCAAGAACTCAGCTACAGTTTTGGGGCCATTTCTAATAATGAATTCATGGCTTTAAAAGATCTATTCTCTTATGTATTTTGATTATGTTAAAACATAGTGTATGGAAGAGGGATAGTTTGTTTTGAACACATGAATAACTGCATATGCCATATGAGATGCCAAGTGGTTATATCTGACTTATGAGCTTGTTTAATGCCACTGAGAAGTATGCACAATCAGTTACAAGACTTTTTAAAAATTGCTAGTAATTTATCTGATACCTTGTCTGAGCTCCTTAAGGAAGATTAATCTCTTTAAAGGGAAGTATCCATTTCCTTCTTCCCAGAAAATTAAATCCTTATCAAAAAAAGTAATTTAGAAGAAGCTAATTATTTCTCAAACTAAAATGATTATTTTACAACTATTTTTCCTTATGTGCTTTGTAAACTTAGGTATAAGGATATTTTTTTAAGAAAAAAGAATGTGTATTTGCCATCATAAAAAAACTGTTTGAGATCACAGCTACTGCCTTAGTACAGAAGCAAACCAAAGAATATGTTACATGAGAAGCCATAGCTTCTGCCAAAATCAGCTGTGTTCTTAACTAATACAATACTTTCATATTGAAAAGTTTTTTTGCCTGTTTTTTTTCCCCCAACAGTTACTACTCCTTTTTTTTTCCAGGATCTCTTTGCTGTAGCTTGCTGCACTTTTCTTTGACTGTCAAGGGACCTCGTTGTCCTATAGGAAAAAACTGCACACCTTGTGAGCTTTTCTCTGCATCAATATTCAATTGGCTCAGAAATTAAACATGACACTGAATTTCTGTTTCTGAAACTCCTTCTCCTCTTTTGACCAATGTAAATAAATTCATGGGAAATTTATTTCTTAGAGATATCACTGCAATTTGGGTTTGATTCATAATATGAAATGCTAATGTTTCTAATAAAAAATAAGTGGAAAACAGTTGTTGTATTTAATTTAGCATTTTGCAGTGTGTTGCAACTGTTGATACTGGTTTAAATTGACTTCAGCTAACGACATTTGAAAACTACTTAATTCTGATTACAAATGAGACACTTTACAGTTTAATGAATTTTTAATAAAGCTTCTGTGTATCATTGTATGGGCCCATTCTTTAATGCAAGAGATGGAGATAAGATTCCTCATACTCCATTTGTTTCCTTATTTCAAGGAAATGATAGTAAATCATCTGAACATTTGCAGTTCCATCTTACTCTCCTAAGCATAATCGTTTTTGAATACATAGAACGAAATTCTTTCCTTAGTTAAACTTCTACATTTGAAAAATTGGTGCATGACAGCTTGATTTGTTCTTCAGAAAAAACATGTTAATTTCTTAAATCACACGTACAGAATACCACAAAGTGTTAAACATGTAGGCTCAGATATGTCAACACTATTTCTCTTAGACACAGGCATGTTGTTTGTTTTAGTTGACTCAATTATTTGCATTATCAATGAAAAGAGATAAAATATTACAAAGAGCAATTATCTGTTGAATATCTTTATATATATGACATCTGTCACATACCACTTCTAACTCTGGTTAGGTTTTGACTGACACTAAGTAAAGCAGGGTATATCTTTCTAGATATTGAAAGTAGCAGGAATGAGATAATGTGACCTATGAAAAAAAGGGAATACATAAAACTTCATCTTCTTATTCAAGCACCCATGGGGAAACCATGCACAGTATGATGTTTTATTTGGGACTTTTTAGATGAGTAGAGGAAAGGACGGTTGGTATTTGACTTAATTATTTTCTTTGTGCCTTTTTCAGAATTTAAACACTAAGACTGCTCTTGCCAAGAGCACTGGCATTCCCATGTGCTGAAGTACAAAGCTGTACCTCAATGACATTGTTATGTGGGAGATGCTTATGTATTACCTGAGCCTGTTGTTGTTTGTGTTATAACCACGAGAATACCATAAGGTCTGCTTCATATTTACTTAAAGAGGGTAATTTCATACAAAGGGGTGGCTTTGCCTGAGCTTGATGATTACTGGGCTCTTGCATTACTATTCCAAAACTATTTTACATATGAATGTACTAAAGGAGTAGAAAAGAAAATCAGCTAAAGGAGACATCATTAGAGTTGGTGCTTCTTCCCTCCTTTTCTGATCTTGCCCTACTGAATTTTTTTCCTGTGTTTCAAGATGCTGTCAATGTTTGTGAACTCTGTTTTTTGATGTCCAGAGATTTCAGTTTGATGTTATGGAGTTATTTTTATGAAACTTTTTTTCATGTTAATGTTACTGTAAAAAAAACTTCTTAAGTGTAATCAAATGATGAAAAATATCTTTTTTTTTGATGCCAAGGGAATATAATAGGAGCAAGTAATAGCTGAAAGCTGTTTTTTCCCTATGCCTGCCTGTAAAGAAGATTAGAATAATGTAATATTACTGAAGTCATTATTTGAAAGAGGGTATTAGAGAAGGGTTGAAAAGACACAGAGGAAAGTTTGGAAAGAAAACAAGAAAAATACAGGAAGACTTTCCTAGCAATGGAGATGAGGACCATCCAAGACCAGAAAAACTAAATCAAGAGTCATTAAAAATATGTACAACAGAAAACGTGGGAGAAGATTCTTGCATAACTGAAAATAATCCAGGACTCATCCCTGGAATATGAATTAAGGGAAAGCTGCAACAAGACACTGTTGCAGTTACAAAATTTTTTATCCTACGAAGTAAAGAATGAAGATTTTAAATTTGCTGTTTATGTTCCTGCCTGTATTCAACACTACTCCTGTCAAATACTTCTTAAAACCTAGTTTTAGGCCTGGATCTAGAAATCTGTCAAAATGTGTCCCAAGGTCACTTAACATTCATCATTAATTCTGGCTACTAGGGTTACATCTCCAATGAAGAGGCAAAAGATAGCATGTCCATGACTAGGAAATATGTTGGAGAATACAAGCGAATCACTTCTGAAACCTGCCGATTATGGTGTTGCAAGCAGGGCTCTTAGCCACAGAGCATCTGTATGGATGCTCAAACAAAATCAACTGACTATATGTCAAACTCATAGAAACAGAATGGAGAACTCAGTGCAAAAATAAACAGCAAAAATCCTCTCTCCTGTCCTTTATGTTGAGCAACAGTATAATTCAATCTTTCCAGAGACACCAGCTCTCAAAATTTAGACAAGCATTTTGACCTTCTTCTCTTAGATCTTCCCCACCCCTCAAAAGATAAAGACAGAAATGACAATTGGAAGATCTTAAATAAATTAGATTTCCCATCCAACCTTTTTGAATGGAACAGTATTTAAGTCTTTCAGCAGGAATCAGGCACAAGGTGTTTGTTTGTGGAAGTCCTAAAAGAGGCAGTATGCCCTCTTACCATCCCAAGTGAAGTGCAGTCAGATATGTAATCAGTGGTGTGTTGCTCAGCATAAACCTGAAACTGGTAAGCCTGCTTTAATTCATAGCAAAACTTGTAGAAATAGAGAATGTATTTTATTACAGGGTTGATGCATCTGATTAAAAAAAAATAAAAATCAGTGCATGTTAGTGGTTCAGATTTGGAACAGAAACATCAAACTTCTACATGGCAGAAAATTATACAAAGAGAGCTTGAGAACAGAAGATCAGAATTAACTTTGAACATGTTAATCAGAGCTAATATGGTCCTGGTAGACTAGTAAGAAGAAACAATAAAATGGTTAACTCTTGTGCAATCTGGAGAGATTTTCCCACAGTTGCAAAAAACCACCAAAAAACCAACATGTTATAAAACTGGTATTCCATGGAAGTCTACGATTTTTAACGTACAATGAGTGATTCATATTCGGTCCCAGACCTCTCTTTTGAACTTATTCTGTAGATATTCCTTGAGACATCCTGGACTGATAGGTGAAATATAAACTATTTTTTATGAAATATGTTCTTTCAGCTGTGACTAGGTGTCTTTATTGTTTATTGGTTATGTAGTTTTATTGTGGTATGTTGTGTTTGATGGACTTCATCCATTCAATTTCTAGAAAAGCTTTAAGTAAACTGGATATGATAGGTTGTATTTTGGAATTGTATATGTAGGATCATGGTTTTCATCCTTCAGCTTTGTCAAGGTAGTTTGTGATCCTCAACAAGGTTTTTTTCTGCTAATGAGTTTAACAGGATGGGACTGGAAAGGTATAGGTTGTAACGGATAGAATTATATTCCGTGTAGGTTTCTGTACGCCATAGTAATAAGATCCTTGTAGTCCTGAATTTGAGGAGAAATTTATGCTGCAAAAATACTCAATTTACTGTATCATTAATTTATTTTGAGGTATAGCGGCTTTAAAACTGGTATTATACTGTGACGGTGCACACTAACAGGAAAAAAAAATAGTTCAAAATTTAAGAGAGATACATTATTTATTGATAAACGCATCAGAAATTTCAAGAAACAAAACTTTGATATCTGAGACATGGTGATCCAAAGACCACAGTTTTGACTTTGGTGTTTAAGACTGAGACTGCATGAGATTTCTTGATTTTGTCATATAATGTCATACCTCTGAAACTTTAGTTTTCTTACTTGCATTCAGAAACTGCATGTGAATTACAATAAGTAGTACCTATTTTATAACTAAGGTTTAGATTGCTTCCTAGGGCATCACCCATTTTCCCTTTTAATGTACTTCCAGAAGAAAAAAAAAGTTACATACTGTTTATGGCGACTGTGGGCATTAAATGCAGTATTTTAGTGGATGTTGCTACAGTTCTAAGAATCTTTTTTTAACCAAAATTTATACTTTCAAATTTTACCTAATGGCTACTTGTGCACTCAGCATATGGTTTTCACAAAATGCTGACAAAACTCTCCTTCCACTAAAGGAAATAAGAGTGTTTCTGCAGACTTCAGCAGAAGCAGGCTAAGTCAAAGCAGGGGACTACAGCAGTAACTAAGGTGCTATACTTCTTCACAGATGAGACACAGCAACATGACAATGCAAACCCATTCTACAGAATTACTGTACAAATTAGGCTTGTGCTTAAGGTTTGTAAAAATACTGCTCTCAGCAGGTGATATAGCACAGGTGAAGTCAAGGTGTTGATATAAGCAGGGATGAATCCTCTCTGCATGAAAGCCATGAACACAGTCCATGATTTTTAGCCACCTGACAGCTGCTCCATGTCTTAGAACAGCGATGTGATTTTCTTCCTTTTGTAGCTGTAAAGACAAATTAGAATACCAGCGAAAACAAGTGCTATTGCTATTGCCTCTGTGGTGGTAAATATTTTCAGAGAAGGGACGAGCAAGTAAAACTGCACGTAGCATCGAAATCTACCACCATTCCACAATAAATACTGAGAAGTGGTTGTACAGAAATCCAGGCTTTAGCAAAAAAAGTCTATTTAGTATTCTGTACCTTATGAAAAACAGAAAATATTTTAGTGAATCTACACCCAGAGATCTCATAATTTTCTCAGGCTTCTCTAGAAATCTCTGGAGCTGCTCAGGCAGTACCAAACAGGAAAAAGCCATGCTCATCTGTAAGAACTGCCTCGATAAGGAACTACTGAGAAGTCTCTGGTCCATGCTCACTTTGGTCAGTTGCACTTTGTCCTTTTCCTAAAGAAATTAGTGCTGCTGCTTCTCCTTTTTCCCCTCCGTATTTCCCTTTTCCTTCATCAAATTCACCTTCTGTTGGCAGCTACTGTTCCTTCCTCACTTCAGCCTTTTTATTACAAGTGAACAGAAAAAGACCTGTGTATTTCTCAGGGTCTGCGTTCCCCTTATAATATGATCTACTATTAATAATACATGTAGGGCTTATTTAAAATATCATCTCATCTACTGGAAAAAGAAAACAGTGGCTCAAAACAGTTCCCCAGCTGAAACTAGGAATTTAACTACAGCAATAAACTGCAGGAAAGTAATTCTCACAGGTCAAAGGGGGTATTCACAAGGCAGAGGCTAACGAGACCTTAGTATCATAACAGAAACACTAATTGCCTGATTTTCAGTGTCACTGGACACCTGCACCTCCTACAGAAGTGTATGTTGCGGGCAGAGGAACATAATAATAAGAATGTATGGGGTAGTTTTCTGTTAGGATGTAGAATGCAAAGAAAAAAAGTACAACAGCAGATAACAGTAGCAGAAATAGTTTATCCCCAGTGTACTCTGAGTTTGCCATTTTGTTTTGATTCCTGTTTGTAAAAGTGTTTAAAATTCATAATGTTTAATGTCCAATACTTATTGTTGGTACAGTGGGCTCCGTAAAATGATGTTGAAATCAAAGCTAAAACCAATGCAATGTGAGTTATAAGTCATATGTGAGAAAATGCTAAACAGCCCAGCGCAGATTTTGAGAATGCCCTGTGATAAGCTGCATAAAAATTTCCATGGAAACACAGACAGTTGGCCTTTTAACAAGCAGTATGGACATTGGAGTATCAGCATGTCATTTTTTTTTAAATGGACAAATGAATGAAGATTATGCTCAGTTTGTGTACAATAAAATAGAATTGCCCTAGATTCCACAAACAAATCACTTACTGCAAATAATTCATCTGTGTTTCCTTCTGTACTATAAAACTCTAATTATTTACCCAGTCATTTCAATGAAGCAATAGTTCTGGATTTTTTTCTTTTTCATGTCCTTTCCCACTGATAGCTATTAAAACAGAAATATTTGACATTGGTTTATTTTAATTAAAAACTAGCTTGTACAATATTTTTGTTACTTTTACAGTAAAGTCTGGCTTAGTTTTTTTCTTACCTTTAAATATAAATATGTTTAAAAGAAAATGAAAAGCAATATTCAGTCCAATTACAGTATTTAAACAGCTTTAATGTTTAAAGAAATTGTTAAACAGAATGCTGAATTACACTGTATTAATCTACAGACACCTGAATGATGTCAAAAAGTAAGCTGCTGAAGGATATATAAGGAAAAAAATCTAATTGCCAAACGTTAGGAACATCAGCCACTTTTTAAACACTCCCACCTGCCTCCTGGTTTGTGACAATGTATTTTTATTCTATTTGGATGTGCTAAATTTTGCTGGATCTAAGTAAACAATTTTCTTTTGCTAATGCTAATTCTAGGGAAGGGCAAAACACTTTAAACCAGTATTTATTATTATGAAGCAGATTTTAAAATTCTGGAAAAGGAAGGTAAGGGAAAGAAATGGAAAGGAAGAGGGAAGGGAGAAGAAAACAGAGAAAAGAGAAAGTAAAAGTAATTTTACACTCCAATTCAATCTAAACACTGGTCATACTTCGCTACCTCTGGAATCATTTTACAGTTTCATTCAAGGTTATATCTGAACAGATAAGTTCACAGAATACTTTCTTTTGATTTTCTTAAATTTAAAAACTATGGAGAATTAAGAAACTTACATTCTGTCAGATCTACGTGCCTCCTCACTCAAAAATCTTACGAACAGGAAGAAACTAAAGATACTAGCATGGGAAAGCTACACCTGATTCATGCATTCCATGAATGAACCTAAAACACTTCCAGAAGACTGCAAAATCACTTATATCACCTTTACAAGACAAATGCTGCCTCTATTCCCACACAGATAGCTATGAATGCCTCAGAACTGAACAAAGCCTGGCTTTGTTGCTTCTGTGCTGCAGAACTTGCTGGAAATTCTCTACATTCTTCTTGCAGCTCCCCTCATCCAAGGGCATAAAATGGCTGCAGAGAAACTACCCAATTAGATTACAGAATTCCTCTCAGTGTGTCTATGCATTGTTGGAACATAGATGATTTTGTCAGCAAAGGCTATGAATCTGGTTGGAAAGAATTTGAATAAACACATATGTCTGTTGAAAGACAAACGTATGAAACAACCCTATGAGCAGACAACCTGAAGGTAACATGCTTCTGAATACATTACATATGAGCAAAGTACTTAGTACTTATTATTATTACTTTTACTTATGAGTAAAAATACACATTGCTTACATTTTTCCACACACAGAGGGCAGAAATGCGAAAGAACTGATAGCAGACTTGGGGGGAAAGGCTCCTTACTCCACAGCCCCTCCGGGCCAGGGCAAAGCTGCTTGCTGTGGCAAGAGACCACACTTGAGACCCAGAGGTGTGCCGGAGCGAAAAGCAGTTTATTCAAAATGCCCGCCGTTTATATCTCCCCTGGGGAGGGCCCAGGGAATGGGGCTGTGATTGGGTAAGGGCTCGAGTGGAAGGGAGAGGTCTGGGGACCCGGCTAGCCAATGGGAGAGGGGAAGGATTGATACCCGATAGGAACCCAGGGATTGGGGAAGGACGGGTGAGGCAGCCAATGGGATTAGAACAAAGGCGGGGCTGGTTATGGGGGCGGGACAACATGGCAGCGCCCATGCATGGCGGGGAAAACAGAGCTCATGGGAAAAACCGGTACAATAAAAAATGCAAGTTGTGAGAGTTTCTTGCTTCACTGGTCCGGGAGGGGCTGCTGTAATGGTGATCTCGCTTCTAAAGATGTTCTTTCTATTTTTCAAAGCTGTGCTTATCTCCCACAAACTGAGGCTTTTCATGGTGCAAACTCCACTATAGTTACTTCTAATTAAAAAAAAAAAATTCTGTATTCCAACTTGCCACTTTAGGGCTAAAACTTCTTTGGAATGATACCAAACAGAATGTTTTTTTTCAACAAAAGTGTCAGAAAGTCAAAAGAAAATATCTTTTAGGATCAGCACCATAAATAATGCACAAAAAGAGCTAATGGTAATGAGTTATCATTCTTTGGTTTGGTGGGGTTTATTTTTTTAAATGTCTGAAAATGTAGTCTACTATAAAGCAACAAAATTCATTTTGAGGAAAACAACACTACTCCTTTCTCTCTAGTTGCAGCTCTGAATTGGATATATGTAACACATTCTTAGGCAAGCAAGCCCAGTAATTCACATGTTTGTTTAAACATGTAACTACTCGTATGAATAATAACACAGGACATGATTTTCTTGTATTTTTAGAAACATGGAGTTTGGTGTATTGCAAATATATTCTCATTATGGAAAATCAGGTTTTCAGAACCTTGCTACCCACTTAGAAATGTTTTTCACATTGAAATACAGAACATAAGCTTTTTAGGAGAAAGCATTACTTGGAATGTTTATTTTTTTAATGGTGAAACAGAATAAATAGTGATTTTTGTATCTAGGTTCAAAACCTTCTGCTATTGTTTTCCTTCAAGCTTAATTTGAATTTAATTTTATCACTAATGATTAATACGCAACAAGAACTAATTGCTTAATGTCTTTTGAAAAGAATATATTAGAAAAGAAGTTGGCTGAAGCCATCCAGGACATGCTTTATGAGTTATTTGTAGGACAGACCGCTGTAAGGGTTCCAGGGGGTCTATTTGAGTTTTGTCTGTTAATAGTGCCATTATTGTTCTGCAGATCCTACTCTGCAAGGGAATAAGAAAATGAAGCAGAGGGCATCTTAGCCATGCTCACTTTTTCTCTTCCCCATCTGCATCTCTGGACTTTGGAGGCTGGAAGATCCACTAAATAGAAAAGGATGCAGCCTGTAGGAGCAGCCTTCACCTCACCTCACTGTTGCCAGTTTTCCACATATCTCAGGCAGATGGTGGCCAGGGTTTGCACTCTACACACCAGAGTAGACTTTGCCCTTTCTCCTTGCCTTAAAGTCTATGCCCTCCTAATACTGAAGGTGGATGCTGTAACTCCACCATCACTCTTATTCCCAGCAGAAGAAAACATTTTGGCATACCCATTCTCTTAATTAGCATATAGCCTTCAGCAAAGCTCTGAGCAATAAAATGCATTTTCATAGAAACATAAACAATTGCTGTAAATTAATTTAAATTAACATCACATAATACCTCCATGACCAAAATGTTACACGCATGAAAAAGGTGTTTTAAGGAAGTTCACAGAACTATGCAATATGTTGACTGTCACCGAAGCAGAAAGAGCTACTTGACCTCCTATTATTGCCTTAAGTTATTGATAGAATTGGTTTGCCTTGATGAACAAATAACCTGAGAAATGTTTCAGGTCTACGCTGTACTTGCAATTGAAACAGTCCATATGATACTGACACAAAATGCCCTTACCCACCCTGGCCATTTTGACTGTCTTGGCTTACTGGACAGCAAATCAGCAGCAAATGACTTTGCAAGGATATCTCTACAAAGAGCAGGAACAGTCTAACACAAATGAATTGTACTATTGAAATTGAACTGACGCTTGTTTATTAGATCTGTCAATGACTGATCAGTACAGTTTTGTAGAAAACGGATTTCCATTTAATATACTTTTTCCAGTAAAAGTTTCCAAGCAACATAACTTTTCCTCCAGTAAACAGAAGTGTAATGTCTTATGGTTTGCTTTAACATAAAACAGTATTTTATTTTTCCAGTTGTTGAATGAAAATTTTGCATTTTGCATTGAAATTATTGTAGTTTTAGAAGTCCAAGTCAGGAACCTTGAACCAGATTTATTGCTTCTTTAGTCCCAGAAAGAAAGGTGAAGCAGCTTTCTGTTATAAATTTCTGCTTTTTTGATGGACAAGTTTCCTGAGCAGAAGAACATCCAGTTTCTATTTTATCTGTTTTTAGCAATTCAGAGTTCAAAATAAATCTTCCACATCTGAGATTTCCCAAAAATACTTGTCTCTCTGCAGCTCAGGCTAGGAGGAAAATGGAAAATTGGAACATTATTTTCTCAGTGTTTCTTGTGAACATAGTTCCACTGTACAGAAGAGAGATTTTGGTTTACAGACAGCATATACAAGCAGGACCATAACTTTTAACTGAATGATCAGTTTTCTGATACCTGCCCCTGGGAACCTCCTGCTATTTTTTTAAAAAGCCATCGAATACTATGTTATGCTACATCATCACACTATGTAGCAGGTATTAATTTTTTTTTGTTTCTAAAACCAATTCTGCATAGAGCTGTCATTAACTGAGGTTAATTTAAGAAACAAAATAAACAAACCATGCTAAACAACAACAACACCCTTTCACTAATTTGCGCACTTGGATTATGATGTAAGCAGTCAGATTCTTCAGTATGGTTAAGGATTCCTGTATCTAAGTGTCGTGTTTGACACTTCAGCAATGAAGAACACGAACAATGAGAAAGAATATTTTATTATCATGTCATTGTACTGCCATAAGAAAGGCAATGTACTTAGTGAAATTTTAAATTTAGTTTTTGAAAATCCCGTTTGAGGAAAAAATTGAAACATGTTGAATGTGACTTCCTCAGTAAAACTGCTGAGAACTTTGTCTTTGCTATCAACAAAGACAAAATGTAATTGATTTTTTCTAGGATGAGATCTATAGATCTGTAAACAAAATGTCATGAGATGCAGACTTTTTTAGGATCAAGGTAGACTAGCTGTGATATTGCCATTATTTTCTTCTAATAAAGGTCCCACTGAAATGTGGAAACATTCCTTTAGATTTGTTCAGTTATTAATGTGACTTACTGTCCCTCTTCACCCACAATGCAGAAATAATTAAGAATACTTTGTAAAAGCTTCAGTCTTTAAAGTAAGCCTTAATGTCAAAGTCAGCTAATATTTTTTTTAACTGAAGTTGATACAAATTATTAATTTTTCCAGCACAGAATACATTAAAAATAACTCTAGTCTCTTTGTAAATATTCCTTATACATCAGATTCAGACAGTCTCCTGAAGAAATTTCGGTTAATTTTTTGGAAGACAATATGTGCTGTACCCTCAACCTAACCTCTTCTTTTCAGCTTGGCTTTGTCAGAAAGAATTATTGACATTCTTGGAGACAGGCAATATTCACAGAATGTACAGTGGTGTTTACTTTAAAAAATGAGACTGTTCAATCAAAGAAGGTAGACAGCTAGGACTTTCATCTAAGCCAAAGTCATCTCAATGGGAACTTTCCTGCCGTGCAGTGCTCCATATTCTAAATTGTTACCATGCTGTGCTTGTCTTTTTATTTTTAGGTAACAGATGCAGCTCATTGCTTGGAATACAATTTACAGATTTTTATAATAGAGGTATGAATTATTAATCTGCCTTTCAGTTGTAACTTTTTGTGTATTATAGCTTAGTAAATAATGATAAGCAAGAAATCAACAAGAACACTATGGTATGTTTCCTAAAATCAAACAGGTAAGAGAACAGGTTTACAGACATAGTCCCTANAAAGTTTATATATGTGTGTATGTATATGTAAACTATATGAACTATAAATATATATAGTGTATAATTCTATATATGGCCATCTAAAGATAAAAAAACAAATATAAATTTTTAAGAACTTCAAACTGATTTTCCATTGTTTTCAGTCTATGTAATTTCTCATGGAGTATCACTTGCTATGACTATTGCTTATTTTTCTGAACCAATAAAAAATTATCAGCTTAAGACCTTTTCTGAATTTCAGCTGAAATTATCACAAAGCCCCACATTACCTTTAACAGACTTTGACTGAAGCCTTGAGAAAGTAAAAGGCTATTCCAGATGTTCCTAAAACTTGTATCATGAATTTACATGACTTAGCAGTATAACTTAAATATTTTTAGAGAGGGTTGTTGAAAACTTCCCGTTATGAAGAATTCCTTCATAAAGTGAAGTCATTAATAATATGCCATTAAAGACATTTTGAAAATAAAATTAGAAAAAGGTAAAAAGTGCTAAGTGACATTTAAAAATGGAATGTAAGACAAAGAAATATAGCTGGATTTATTTTATTTTTTATTTTTTTTTTGGACATGAGAGGTCATTAACAAAAAGGAGAAGAAAGAAACAGACTTCTCAGAGATTTTCTCTAAGTATCTTAGGCTTTTCTATTAAATAAACAGTCAAATATATTTTTTTATCTAAAATAATTTTAGATACTTACTTTCTATTCCATAGCACTTCGGACTCCCAAATTCACCATGGTGTTATTTTGTAATTTGAACTACTTTTTCTATTTCCATTTAATCTACTTCATTTTCTATATTGCTTAAGATCAAAATAATGAGAAAAAAATTTATTGACTTCACTATGAAAGGAGGCAAAGTAATTGTCCCACAAGTTTAACCACTGAGCAGATAATCAGTACTTTTTATATTTTTAGAATTCTTTAATATCCTTGCACATAGCAACATTATAATTTTGTGGTATTTTTCCTGACAATGATATTAATATGGGCTAATATTTAATGCAACTTTTGTGCAATTAAATGAGCACACCCCATCTCTAATTCACGGTGCTCTAACTTTAGTAGGCAACATTCTCATAGAGATCATGGTCAAAATTTTAAACCATTGATCATTGGGCTCAATTTTAAACAATGACCAATGAAATAATTTTTACTTCTGCTGTATGCCTAAAACCAAACGGGATCCAAAATCGTTATTAAATTAGCCAAAAAAAAAATCGGTACATTCTTATTGAAGCCAGATTTTCAATAACAATGGAAAAAAATTATAAACACAAAATTTTCACACCAATAGGACAGGTAAAATCATGATGACCAAATATCATGACAGAACTATATTGAACCATATATTTATAAATTAACGCTTATAATATATTGCATTTAAAACACAAAATGGCACTACAGTCCTTAAAACCTCTCCCTTCTTTTTGCCAGTCTTATACTGCTTGTAATATTACCTAAAAATGGTAACTTTTTCTTTTCATTGTTTTTGTATGACCCTGAAAATATTTGGTATTTAGACAACTTCTGCTCATATTTATCTCCATAGCAAATAAATACTTATTCTTAGATTTCTGTCTTCAGGCAAGGACCTTTCAAAGCTGTTTTGCATTTTATTCATTTCACACCAAATGCATCTGGTATTCTTTTCTATTATTTAGGGTTAGGAGTGCTTGAGTGCTGTAAGTTTAGAATTCAGACATGCATGCGTGACTTTGGGTACAAAGTTTGCATACAATGCCCTCAGGATGTACATATGAATTTCAGTGTGTGAGATAGGTTCAGAGTAAGGTATGGATTTTCTGCAGGATGCTTTCCTGCTTTCTGTTGCAAATATTTACTAGCAAATTTGATAGCATCATTAAGCGCTAACAGTAGCAAACTGTGGATATAGAAGGAACAAACTGAATTTTAATTATCATAGGAGAAGATATATTGAAAGCCTTGAAATCTCTCTTCCATAGTTCCTATTTCTCATCAGCATTAGCTTAATGTTTGCTCTCAGCAGAGGATGGTCCCAGCTCTTCAACAGCTATGAATCCATGAAAATAGCAGCACTCTGCCCTCACCAATTTCTTTTGGCAGGTTGTACCACATGCTTTGTCATAAAGTGCATGAAGTCCTCGCAGAGCTGATCATTTCAATTCTCTGTATTGGAAGATTGACTTTTTGTAAAATAGTCCACACACACCACAGAATCATAGAGTCATAGAATGGGTAAGGCCGGAGGGAATCACAGTGGATCATCTGGTCCAACCTCCCTGCTCAAGCAAGGTCATCTTGGAGCACGTTGTGCAGGATTGAGTCCAGATAGTTCTTGAATACTTTCAGTGAGGGAGATGCCACAACCTCTTTGGGCAATCTGTTTCGGTGCACGGTCACCCGCACACTATAATAGTTCTTCTTCCAATTCAGGTAGAACTTTCTGTGCATCAGTTTCTGCCTATTGCCCCTTGCCCTATTGCTTGGAACCACCAAGAAGAGCGTGGCTCATTCTCTTGATATCTTCCCTTCAGATACTTATATACATTGATGAGGTCCCCTCTCAGTCATCTCTTCTCCGCTCCAGGAGCTCCATGTCTGTCTTGTACTAGGGATCTCAGAACTGGACACAGTAATCCAGCTGAGGCCTCACTAGGACTGTGTAGAAGGGCAGGATAACCTCCCTCAAACTGCTGGCAATGCTCTCCCTAAGGATATCCCCAGGTTAACATTGGCCTTCCTGGCCACAAGGGCACACTGCTGGCTCATGGACAGACTGTTGTCCACCAGGACTCCCACATCCTTCTCCACAGCACTGCTCTCCAGCAGGTTGGCCTCCCTGCCTGTACTGGTGCCTGGGGTCATTCTTCCCCAGGTGCAGGACCCTGCATTTGCATTTGTTAAACTTTAGTAAGTTCTTCTCTGTCCATCTCTCCAGCTTATTGAGGTCCTTCTGAAGGGCTGCACAGCATTCTGTGGTATCAACCACTCCCAGCTTTGTGCCTTCAGCAAACTTGCTGAGGAGGAACTCTACCCCTTCTTCCAAGTGAATAAGTTAAATACTGGACCCAGCACTAACTTTAGAAGACACTGCTACTGACAGTAGGTCTCAACTAGACCCTGTGCCACTATTTATGATCCTCTGGGGTTCAGACAATTCTAAATCCATCTCACTGTCCACTCATCCAGTCCATACTTTCTGAGTTTGCCCCTGCGGATGTTGTGAGAGTGTCAAAAAATCTTGAATCTTCAGCTGGCCACTGTCTGAAGCTTTTTCTATAATGCTATAAAATAGATTTAATGAATAATTAAAACTCACAGAATTTCTCTGATTATTCACAAACAGGCATTGAATTCACATAGATGGTACAAGCTGTTTGAGGCTCTGAGTAAAAGAAAGATGTCAGACTGTCTTTTGTGCCCTGGAACTAGTTCCTTACTGGACTCTTGAGAATCTGTTGAGCAATGCCCTTACACTAAGATTTCAATTTAGAACTGCCTTTATTTAAAAAAAAAAAAAAAAAAAAAATCACAGCTAGCAGCAGCAGTATAGATTTCCTTCTGATAAAGCATTACCTTCACATACTTGTGAAAAGATGCTGAAAGTATGGAAACATTTCCTTTTTTTTTTTTCCCTAGCTCATTGTGTTTTTAATGAAGTTTTGTACTTGTCATGAAACACAGGATTTCCTAAACAAATGAAAGATCCCTAAGACCTTTCTAAGCATGACCTAATAATACCTTCAGATCAGAAAAAGAGCTCTACAATTTATTAATTTATCTACCACCATTAAAAAAGAAAAAAAATAATTTTCCATAATCACCTCCTTCATTGGAATCATTACCCTCAACCTCATCAAGATTCTTTGCAAGATTCTGGGACTTTGCACAAGAATGTGACAATCAAAGCTCCCCAGCCAGACATCTCATTAAAAATATACATGAAATATAAACAAAAATTGCATTAAAAGCTACACTGAAAAACTAATAAAGTGATACAGACAAGCTTCTAATTACTATCATCTTGAGCAGACTGCATAGGGAAAGAACAGCAGCCCCGTTCATGATGCATAGCTGCTCTGCTCCTTCTCTTCCCTCTGAGTAAAACTTAGCGCTCAGAATGAATATACGAGGCAGCCATGTACCTACTAAACATTGCTATTTTAGACCAGCTTTTTTCCTTTCTTAATTGTCCACAATATTTCACCTATCAATACCCTGAATTTCCTCAGAGATAAAAAGAAAATCTAGACAGCATCTTCCTCCCACAATAAAAATAGTAACCGCACTATGCCATTAGAGCAACCAGAGCCCTATTTATTCATTTCACACTTGGTTTCTGGAGGAGACTGGTTTGTTTCTGTCCCTGGAGGAAGTGCCTGGTATGAGGTTTGAAACGTCAGGGATAATTAAGACAAACTGTGCTTTTTTGCCCCAACAAAGGAAATATATCCCTTAAAATAACTCCCTACTGAAATCTCTGAACAAAAACCAGCCCAGCACTGTTGAGTTAGCTTACAATGCTAAATCAATTGTCAGCATTAGCAAGGCTCTGAACTGGAGCATCTTGCAGTTTCACTGCAACCCAGCAGCTACTGTGCTACCAGCAGGTACAAGTACAAATAGAATGCTGAATAGTCAGATATGAAAGTGCCAGTATGGGGATCAAATGAAAAGGCATATAACAAAGATGTTTATGTCTCAGAAACTGAATGTCTAATTACTGTAAGGTCAAAGTTGAGAGCTCAGAGGGATTCAGTACCATTTCTCATTCAGCCATTTTAGTGTCAGTAGTCTTTAAGCAGTATTGGCATTTGTGTTCACTTAAGAATTGTGCAAATTACTGTATTCTGTACAGCCATTCCTCTGCCACACTGTAAAAACATCTCTAAGAAACACCGAGCAAATTTCTCTGCCAAAGTGAACTGGTATGAGACCTTGGTTTCATGTTTGCTCATCACATTTTAAGACAGAAATGTAACAATAATAAGAGTGTTTTGTGAAAACTGTTTTTCTGTCTGTTGTGGTTTAAACCCTGACAGAAATTAAGTACCACACAGCCACTCACTCAACCCTCCCTAATTAACTCTACCCTAGCTAAAACCAGGACAATATGGTATCATCAACATCATCATCATCATCATGGCAAGGCTTCACGAGCGAAGATTTGAGAAGGGCTCTACCCACGCTTGCTGCAAGCGCGCTGATGGCTAAAGAAGCTGATGCAAGATAGGCAAGTCCGGTTGCAAAAGGCACAGCAGAAAGTCTCCATAGGCGGTGTTGGTGAGGCACGGTTCTTTCTAGGTTGTCTTATCTCCTTGAGACTGATTCTGCGTGCATTCTCAAAGGAATCAGCAGCGTTATAGATGGTGTGTCTCCATGCCTCCCGATTGGAGGCCAAAGTGGACCATTGATGGTAGTCAATATGGCCAAGGCTGAGGTATTGTTTCAGGGAGTCCTTGTATCTCCTCTGTTGGAAAATTTTCATGTTTGGAGGCGATGGAGTTTCTAATCATGAAGCCAACTCCTGAAAGGTGACTTTCAGTATTGGGTTTGCCTGACCAATAGAGTGTGTAGCCGGCGCCATGTTATTTAAGGCTGCCTACCTCATGGAGATGATCTTCACTGACAGCAGCAATGTCGATGTTGAGTAGTGACAATTCACGGGCAATTAGAGCAGAACGACGCTCAGGACGTCCACTCTCTGCAGAATCAAGCATGGTTCGTAAGGTCCAACGTGTGACTTTATTTGAACACACTTTGGAGGCAGGTGTATGCCTTTGTCTCTCTGTCTTTTTTCGACTGCATCAGAAGATGCCCGTTGGCTGTGGCTCGCCAACCAGGGGAAGGATGGAGATGAGCTTTGGTTAGGCCACCTTTTCTAGACCCCTCTCCATGTGGAGCAAGCAGTGCTCTCCTTGGAAAAGGCTGCTTGGTCATTCAGGATGCTGCCGAACTCGACTGTCAACTCCAGGTCAGCCTTGAGCGACCAATGTCCTGAACCGCCTGCATGCAGGGTTGGGTCTGCGGCTTCCAGTGCACCTNGCCCATGGACACACTTTGTCTGACCCTTCAGCTGAGACCTGACTAGCATGGGAGGCCCTACCGGAGGCATAACCACTGCCAGCATAGCTCGCAACCTCATAAGGGCACACAAACTTCGCCGCGACAAGGGGATATCCATGGAGAAGACAATATGATATAACACAGTGTTTAATGACTTGGAAACCATAGTTTAAAATGTTAGAAACACAAGTCTTATTTTCAGTTCTTTTAAGACATATGACAGAATAGCATGTAAGAAAACCACAGTATGTTAAGACTCGTAATTATTACATGAACAGTAGAATTTGTTCCTACTCTTAGATGTCTCATCAGATCACTTCCATGCAAGATGTATGAAAACTGGATGGAAACCTCAGTTAGGTTATTGTGGTGAAACCATGTTAACCTAACTTTGTAACAGTGCTGGCATAAAGGACTGTAAGAAAGCTATTAAGAATGAGCTTGGTGTCTGTTGAATGCTTCCTTCAGGCAGCTCTGGTTGCCACTGTGGATGATAAAACTCCCCTCTGCGATGGAGAGACTCAGGTGTGTTAAAAATAGGAATCACAGTAACAATGGCAATGTGCTCAGGGACTAACTTAAAAGAGCTAATAAGAAAACGTTGAAAAAAGGTCTAGTCCCTCTTCAATTGTTCCCTTTCTTTCTTTAAAACACAGGTGTTTCTGCCAGGAAAGCTGATGTCCCTTCTCCACCTTTTTTTGATTGTACCTTGGCTCTCCTAAGATGAGGAGACCAGGGTTCAACACTTCTCTAATGTCATTTGGGAAAGAAGACAGTCACATGAAAGCAGAATTTCTAAGTTCCATTTTTTGCTTTAAAAGTCTCAGCTAGACCCTGAAACCATACATAGAAATACATAGTCTTTGGAGCTGCAACTGGAACAAGAATGTTCTTCCTAAGTGATAAGAGACTCTAATTCTTATGCCATCTTCTAACCCCACACGAGTCTTCAAATATGCCAGGTAAAGCAAGTACACTTCAGTATGTGAAGTGATGATGTTCCCTACCTTCATTTGTAAGGTAAAACTTGCATTTCTTTCAAGTGGAGAGGAAGGTAATGAAGAGAGCTGATCCTGACTCTTCACATCCTGTCAGTCTGTTTTACCCTTTATACATTGCCACCACCATTATACTTTCCTTCAGTTGTTGTGTTTTATGAAAAATAAGGGATCTGTTTATCTGACGGTTCTCAGAGCAGACATGGTGTGAGGATACTAGGTGGAACAGGCTTCTTCTCTGGCAGAGGAACACCCAGATTGTGAATCCTAGTGAAATTAGGCAAGTGCTCAGTATTGAACTGTTCAATTATGTGAAGTTTTAGACCCTGAAGAACTTCTCCTAAAATAGAACTATAAGACATAAAACACCTGAAGGCCTAACATAGGCATGTCTTCGGACATTAAATCCTTGCAGTAGGATGGCAGCTGAATGAGAGTTTTGAGGGTTTTTTTGCATTATAGCTTTGTGCTTCAGTCCTGAAATTCTAGTCTTGCTACAGCTGCTGGCACCACAACAGTTTTCTGTGAAGCTAAGGACTGTAAAGCATACTAGTACCATGGAAATAAGGACTACCTTATGTAAAGGAATAGTGCTGGGATGTGAAACTATCGTAAGTGCCTTTAAGGCTCTTCAGACTTCATAATATTTACCTACTTTCCTTATCAGAAGCGCTACCAACTCATGTCATGTTTAAGAAATTAAAACCATGACAGCTCTACTAAGTCATATTAATGCTTCCCCTTGAAATACATACGATGCCATTAATAGGTATGGTGGCACACCCACACTTACTCTTGTAACTGTTGTAGGATGGGTCAGATATCACTGAGTGCTCTGGGGGCAGTAAAAGAGTAAAAAGCACTTTAAATTTACAAGCGTTTCTTTCATGTCTGACCATACTCATTTGTCGGTGTGCAAGCACCTACAAATTGTGCTGGAAAGAGGAATAATTTGGAATCTGACTCTGCATGAAGAATAGCAATGCTCATTTGAGATGTGAAGTCTGGCTTTAGTGCTCATGATGGCATTAGCAATAAATAACCTTTTCAGCAATATGAAGAAGGAAAGCATTAGTATAGTCCTGGGAATTGTAAGCTGTGGAACCATGTAAAGGTCTTTCCCCCCGCCCACTGAATACAGCAGACAATTGCCAGCTGTGAGTAGAAAAATTTTAAAAATACCTAAAAATAGGCCAGAAAAGAAATTTGGTTATGCAAAAACACATTTACAGAATAAAATCTTTTGTGATGTCTTATTCAGAGAAATTCCTGATTCCGATACACAAGAGCTAGTGAACAAGCAGCATCTTTGGAACAGATATTTACAAACAGTAGCTACAAACATCAGTCAACCTGTACGATAGACCTAAGGACAGAATTGTTTATATCTTACAAAGAAAGGAAAAAACAGTTGTAAAAGAAAGGACTAATTGACACATGACTGTATTAAGAATGGCCCCAGTCCAAATACTGAGCATGTAATATTGCTCTTCAAAGAACACAACAGGAGGAAAATAGTGATTCTGATGGAGAGATGTCCCTGTGGGGAAGCCAGTAATTCTTTGAACTTGTCAGACTTACCTTGCAAGCTCCAGACAGATTCAGATGAAGCTAGGAATGCATCAGTGCTTGATGGATAATTCCAGGATACCACTGTTCTCTTTGCCAATGAATATTCTTTAATGTCTTGGCAGCTCACAATAGCTCTTTCGAGCAAGCCCTGCTTCATATAGCTCAGCCTCAAAAAATTCTTATGAAAATCTACCTGCCAAGATACAAAATGTATTCTCTCTGGTATTGTCATAACTTTTTAATACAGATTGTCTGATTGCACTTAAACAACTTATCCCAGTAGAGAACATTGTCAAAAATTTACCCCATGACAAAAATCTCATTAAAAGTATGTTATGGTGAAATTATACCTGAGAACAAATAAATTATGATGATGCTGTCAATATCCTGAAATCCAATATTGTGAACACAGGACTTCTGGATTTAAGACTAAATTTAAACCAATCTATTGTAAGAAAAGTAGTTGTGACAGTTGNTGGTTCAGTTCAAAGACTGATTGTAGTTTAATTGTGTGGATGGTTTTTGTCTTTTAATCAAGTGAACAAAGCATGAAAAAGCATGTGCATCTTCTGAGGACAAAGTGAATTCACTGAAGGAGTAGAGGACAACTAAGTATTTTGCAGAGGTCACATATTAAAAAAAAAAAAAGTCTTGACTTTCTATTTGAGTACACAATTAAGGCCTTCAGGAAGATTTGCCATAACCTTAGTTCAAGTTCTTATCATTGGCAAGCCAATCCTGACATCAATTTATTATCTGTTTGATATGTTCTACCTGCATAAGCTTGCACATTTTTTATTACAAAAATCAAGG
>VWZG01012432.1:17873-28352 GCA_013396735.1 Grallaria varia | reverse complement strand
CCCATGGCAGGCGGTGGCACTGGTTGACCTTGAGAGGTCCCATCCCAACCCAAACCATTCCATGATTCCCACAGCTCTGCAGACAGAATTGGTACCTAAAGCTATGACCCCGAGTCCTCCAACCCTTGAGATTCTCTATTCTTTTTTTAAAAAAAGAATGGTGGAAAACTGCATCAACTATTCTGTGCCCTCAGCTGGGAATTCACTGGGAGTCCCTTACCTTGGGGCTGAGCCCTTTGGGACACCAGGGGACAATCCGGATGATTCTGTTTCCCTCGGCAGGCCCTGGGATTTGGATCTGCCCGACGACGTGGAGGAGATGAAGCTGATCCTGCACGTGTGGGTGGCCCTGTTCTACAGAAAGCCCACCAAGCTGCTGAGCAGCAACAGGAAGGTGGTGGAGCACAACAACCCCAAGAAGTACGTCCTCATCCACAGCACTGAGGGCTTCCTGGACCTCCGCGATGACGGGGAGGAGTCCTGCGCCTTGAAGACACGCCCCGCCGACTCCGGCTCCGAGCCCGACCAGACTCCCAGCAGCTCCCTGGATCCCGGCGCTCCTGGCCAGGGATCTTTCCCGCTGGAGAAGAGCGCCGCAGACTCACAGAGCGATGACGCCAGCGCCACCGGCGGTGCCGACAGCACCGTGTCCTCTTCCTCAGGGGAGCTGCCCTGTGAGGAGGAGGAGGAGCCTTCCTCCACAAGCTGTCCCGACAGCGTTCCCATCACTGAGCCCGCCAAGGAAAGCCTGGATGCGGGAATTCCCGAGGAGCGCGTGTGGGACGCGTCGAGCATCGCCGCGGTGAGGGTTTGGGGTCTGGGGGACACGGGGCAACGAGGCACAGTCGTGCACTTAGGGGAGGGGGATGTTCCTGCTTTGGGGCTCTCTTGGAGGCAGGGAATGGTCATCCCTAAAAGCAGGGCAGGGAAAGGTCCCCCAGAGTTTATTCTGCCACGGGGACATGCTCAGAGTATCCATAAAGCCTCCATCCAGCTCTGGGCATCCTCTGGGATTGAGGTACCATCCCATCCAGGGATGCGGGGCCTTGACGTGGATGCTCTCCAAGGGGGAAAGATCCCAAAGAACTGGTTTCTGGTTTGAGTGTGAGCTCAGACAAGGTCCGAGGCCTTAAGCGAGGGGTGAGAGGAGCCCCCGAGACCCCTGAGTGGGACCCCAGGGCCAGGGCACAGCTGTGGGGGCTCACGGCAGCCCGGTTGTGCCAGGGGGCATGGCACAGCCTTCCCTGGGCATCGGAGAGAGCTCGGCTTTGCTGTCCCCGAGGGTTTCCCCCAGCACTGCCCTCGCCTCTCTGGGGAGATCCAGTAACATTCCATACTGGACAGAGCTTTTAAATGGATTTTTGCAGTCTCTCCAGGTGGTCGGAAGTGGAGCTAACTGGGGGAATTACAAACCAGGGGTGCTGCTGGCATTTTCCAAGCCTGAATTCTGAGGCTGAAATAATTCATTTGAAACTTCTGCTCTGAGCAAACCAGCAGCTCCCACAGGGCTGCAGGAAGGGAAAATCCCAGGGGTTTTTTTCACTCCTCCTGCGCGGGTGTCTCAGCTCCTGCATTCCCCTGCCGTGAGGAATAACCTCTGTATTGTGTCATTCCAGGAGGAGCTGGTGGATGCCACGAGCACCCCCAGCCTATCCCACGACTCAGGATGTGCCAGCGAGTCCCCGGGGGTGCCAGGCCAAAACCACTCCAGCCCGGCCCTGAATTCTAGTACAGCTCCATGGGCAGACCCTCCGTGTGCAATTCCCGGCGACGGGGAACGGCAGGAGAGTGGGTGGGCAGCAGGAACTCAGGATGGCCCCGGCTCTCCCATGGATACGGAAAGCGCGGGAGATGCTGGGCACCACATGGAGCTGGAGGACAGCAGGGACGGCAGCTGCGCCACCGGGGATCCACAGCATTCCAGGCCCTTGGAAGCAAGTCCTGGAAGTGCAAACCCTGACAGAGCCGGCGAGGAAAGGCTGGAATCGCAGGAGCCCTTTGGACAGGCAGTTACAGAGGAGGGAGAGGTGGAGCAGGACAAAGAGGAGGAGGACTCTGAAGAGGAAAATGCCTTCCTGGGGCCTGTTGATCTGGTGTTATCCGAGAGCAGCGATGCCGAGATGGAATGTGAGCATGGCGAGCAGAAACCAGGGAATGCAGAATGTCCACAGGACTTGGGTGTTCCTGGAGAGGACCCCGTGCCTGGCCCCACCTCCTGGGCATCCCCTCACTCAGGCAGAGCCACACCAGAGCTGCCAGATGGCACTGGCACTGAGACTGCCACCCAGGCTGGGACCGGCAATCCGTTGCTTCCTGGTGAGGTGGCACCGAGCCAGGATGAGCGGCCAGAGCCCTTGGAGGCTCCATCCACGCCGGATTTGAAGACAGATCATGATCGTGTGGCCAGTCCAGCCAATGGGAGGTCATGCCATGACAGTGGGGAGAAGCTGTTCCCACCTGATCCAGGCCTTTTGCATGGAGCACAGCCAGACAGTGTTACAGGCACCTCTGGATCTGATGGAGACACACTTGGGAATGTCTTGGAGCAGAAGGACAGGGATCCTGTGCCCTCTGCAGAGAGCTGGGAGCCTGCTGGGAGTACACCTAGCCTGGAGTCAACGCAGGGCCAGGGCCTGACACTCACCTTGACCCCTGACTCCAGCTCTGCCTGCGTGACATCTCCCAATGGATCCCTCGATCCGGGCGCAGCTCCAGAGGGCCGGGAGAGCACAGCAGGCACCCCATCCCAGAGCGAGCTGGACGGGCATGGCCGCCTTTCCCGGGAATGGGGCGATGGTGTTTGTGCTGATCCGGCCTTGTCGAGCTTTGGGGAGCCAAACCAGGAAGGGAGGGAGGTTCCAGGGGAAGAAAAACCTGGTGCCAACTGCACCAGAGTGCTGGATGATCCCATGGGAGCAGGGGACGGCCAGGACTTCAGCACTGACCGCACAGCCATGGGAGATGATCCCAAAGCTAGGGATGTGTGTCCTGGTGCAGAGAATTCCCCCAGGAGCGACAAACCGGACACTGAGATGGTGGAGGATGCGCCGCAGGAGCCAGAGATCCCTCTCCATCTCCCTCTGGGATCAGAGCCCTCCTCCTTGGAGAGAGAGGGAATGTCTGCCCCGGAGGAGTCCCCCAGGCAGCGGCAGAGCTTCCCAAACAGCCCCTTCCCACCCAGCGCCGAAGACTCAACTCCCACTTCTCCAGCTCTGGATGAGGTCGCGCATCCCCCCGGCTCCTCTGGGCAGAGCCAGTGGGAACCCGAGCTGTGGCAGCCCTGGAATTCTCGTGAGGAAGCAAAGGGGAGCCAGGGCAGCTCCGTAATTCCCATGCGTGCCGAAGGGGTGATCCGATATCCAGCTCCGTGCTCCGCACAGCGGGCACGGCACTTCCCTGCGGATGTGCTTCCAGCTGAGCCGCCATCCAGGTCTCCTTCTTCTCCGTGTGGTCTCCACGGCACCGAGCCGGACTCAGTCCTGGCTGTGCATCCCAGGATGCTCCTCCCCGGTGCAGATCTGGCTGCAGACCATGCCTCGTGGCCCTGCTCCCCACGTGCCAGCTGTGGGAACCAAGCCACGGATCCGGGAGAGAGCCGGAGGGAGGATCCCGTCCCGCCTGAGGATTTGGAAGGAGAAGGCAGCATCCCTGTTTCCAGTCCTCCATCTTCTCCAGAGGGGGAGTCACTCGTTCCATGGGGGGAGCCCCACTTGGTGTGCAGGGACATGGAATCCCAGGATCTCCCCGAGCCACACTCTGCCAGCAGGGAAATGGAATTCCAGGATTTCCCTGATCCACACTGTGCCAGCAGCGACATGGAATCCGAGGCATTCCCTGATCCACACTGTGCCAGCAGGGACATGGAATCCCAGGATTTCCTTGATCCACGCTGTGCCAGCAGGGATATGGAAGAGGGAGAGATCCTCACTTCCCCCATCCCAGTGTTGCCATACCATGCACACGGAGAAGTCCCGGAGTTCATTGAGTCTGAGGATACTTTGGATTCATTCCCGATGGCAGAGCAGCATCTCATCACCGACACACATATGGGCCTGACCTTTGAGGATCCATTGGAGATTCCAGACTGGGAGTATTTCGGGAGGAGTCCGCCATCCCCGCTCCCATCCCGACGTTCCTACGGCATGAGATCCACGGAAGCTGCAGGTGCAAGGACTAACCGCGACGGCCCCTCCGCGGAGGGGCACGGAGAGCACCGGCGCCGGAGGCTCCCCAGGGATTCCCGGAGTTCTATGTTCAGCCGACACTGCCGGGAGCGGGTTGGGAATTCCCAAGCCCCCCTGGGGAGGCGCGGCGGGCGCACGGGGCAGTCCCATTTGCTGCGCTCGCTGACGGGGAGCTGGAGGGGCTCGGAGGAGCTCACCCAGAACACGCTGGACATGGAGTGTCTCCGCTTCCATTATAAGCTAAACCAGATCCTAAAGAATAGGAAGCCAACCTTTGCTACCTCCGAGAGCATGTTCCCAAAACCCTTCCCCCCGGTGCGGGACCCTCCGATCCCACCAGCCCCACGGAGCAGGAGCCCCTTGCGGGTGACCATCCCGCCCTCGGACGCCCGGCCGGGCAGGAGCAGCCGGCGCGGGGAGGACACCCCATGGCACGCCAGGAGGACATCCCAATCCCAATCCCAGTCCCGATCCCGCGCTCCCGTCCGCCTCGGCAAGCTCCGCCACGAGCGCCAGCCGCCAGATTCCCGGGACGACGTCGCCGTCATCCTGGACGAGTATTCCGAGTTCCGGAAGGTGGTGCTGAGCAAGGGGGACGCGGGGAGCCGGGCCAGAGCACCGGGCGCGGCGGCCAGAGAGGCCGGGAGCGAAGGGACAGCGCGGCGCGGCAGGACGGTGGCCTTCGGGGACATGATCGGGGAGCTGTCCGGGGCCCTGCGGTGCCAACTGCGCCGCGTGGCCACCACGCAGCCCGCCATGTTCTACCTGGTGGAGACGGGCAAGGAGCCCTTCTTTGAGAGGATCAAGGTGAGAAGGGGGGCGGGTCCCACCAGTGGGGCTTGGGGTGGGAAGGGCCCAGGGGCAGGTGGCACAGCCTGACATGGGGGGCCGGAGGGGGTTGAGTCCCCTGAGGCACCTTGAGCGTCTCAGGTCGGCCCCCATGGCCGGGAACTGGGATCAAGGGGTCTTTGAGGGTCGGCAGCAGCCTTAGGTGTGAGTCACAGGAGAATTGTGGAGTGGTTCGGGTTGGAAAAGAGCTTAAAGGACATCCGAGCGCCTGCCGTGGGCAGGGACACCTTCCATAGCCCAGCTGCTCCAGCCTGGCCTTGGATACTCCCAGGGATCCAGGGGCAGCCACAGCTCCTCTGGGAATTCCATCCCAGCCCCTCCCCACCCTCCCAGACACCAATTCCTTCCCAATATCCCATCTAATCCTACTCTCTTCCAGTTTCAAGTCCAAACCGTTCCCCCAGCTCTGCCAAGACCACCGATGTCCCTGTCCCCGAGTGCCACATCTATAGGGATATTAAAGCCCCCCAGGGATGGGGATTCCACCCTGCCCTGGGCAGCCCCTTCCACTGCCTGACCACCCTTTTGGTGAGGAGCTTTTCCCAATATCCAGCCTGGATATCCCCTGGCACAACCTGAGGCCTTCCCTTCTCGTCCTGCCCCTTGAACACCCTGTGGGACAAAACAGGTGGGAGTTCAGGCAGCCCAAACTCGGATCTCCAAGGTGGCTTTTCCTGGTTGGAAATCTGGGGAGGGGGATCCCACGGGGGGATTTTCTGCTGGAAAACAGCCAAGAGGCCACATCTGTGGCACGGTGAGAGGCTTGGTGTGGTTTTCCCAAGAGTTTTTAGGAATAAGGGTCAGTGCTGGTTGGAGCCCCAGATGCCGCAGCGCTCAGCCAGCCACCGTCTTTTCCCTTTCCCATGTTTGTTCCCGGAGATCTCCCATGGCGAGCTCACCGGGATTTGTGTTGCAGGCCTTGCTGAGGAAGGAGGGCTGGGTGAGGACAGAGCCCCTGAGCTTCTGCAGGGGGACACGGCGTGACGGCCACCGCCTGCTCGTCATCATCCGGAACGAGGACATCTCTGCCCACATCCACAATGTGAGGCCTGGCTCCCTCTATCCCTTTTGAATTCCATGGGGAGGCTGGAGCAGCCCAGGTCAAAGGAGAGAGGCTGGGCTTCTCCTCCAGGGAATGCTGTATCTCTGTATCCACAGGGGCTGGGCTGTGGGGACAGAAATGCTGGGATGATGGTGCAGAGGGTTTCTCTGGAGCAGGAGTGTTGGGATCATGCAGCGGATTCCCTCTTCCTTCCTCTCAGCACTACCTTTTAGGGGGCTGGGCTGTGTGGAGCAGCCCAGGTCAAAGGAATGAGGCTGGGCCTTTCTCATTTGGCCCACAGGCTCCAGGGAGTGCTGTATCCCTGTATCCACAGGGGCTGGACTGTGGGGACAGAAATGCTGGGATGATGATGGAGAGGGTTCCAGTGGAGACAGGAGTATTGGGATCATGCAGAGGGTTCCCTCCCTCTTGGTTTTGTCCTTCCCCTCAGCACTATTTTTTTAATCCCTTGGAAAGGCTGGAGCAGCCCAGGTCAAAGGAATGAGATTGGGCTTCTCCTCCAGGGAGTGCTGTATCCCTGTATCCACAGGGGCTGGGCTGTAGGGACAGAATTCTGGGATGATGATGCAGAGGGTTCTTGTGGAGACAGGAATGCTGGAATCATGCAGAGGGTCCCCTCTCTCTTGGTTTTTTCCTTCCTCTCAGCACTATTTTTTTAATCCTGGAAGGATTAAAAGGAAAGGCTGGAGCAGCCCAGGTCAAAAGAGAGAGGTTGGGCTTCTCCTCCAGGGAGTGCTGTATCCCTATATCCACAGGGGTTGGGATGTGGAGACAGGACTTCTGGGATGATGATGCCGAAGGTTCCCTCCCTCTTGTTCTTTTCCTTCCTCTCAGCACTATTTTTTAATCCCCTTGGAAGGCTGGAGCAGCCCAAGTCAAAGGAATGAGGCTGGGCTTCTCCTCCAGGGAATGCTGTATCCAGAGGGGCCGGGCTGTGGAGGCAGGAATGCTGGGATGGAGGCAGGAATGCTGGGATGGAGGCAGGAATGCTGGGATGATGACAGGGATTCTGGGATGAATCCTGGGTCTCACGGAAGCCTCCGTGCCCGCGCAGGTGCCGGGGCTGCTGGAGCTGAAGTGCTGTCCCAGTGTGGTGTTCGCCGGCGTGGACAGTCCCGAGGACATCACGGGTCACACATTCCAGGAGCTGTTCCACACCGGAGGCTTCCTGGTGTCCGACCACGAGGTGCTGGAGTCGCTGCCCCTGGGTGAGTGTCGTGCCTTCCCACAGCTTCCCGTGGCTCCTGTGCTCCTGCCTGAAATCAGGGAAATCCGTGCCCGGTGTAGGACCTCTGGATCCCACCTTGGGTCCAGGGTCCCAAAAACATCCGAGTACTGTGGAGGGTTGTACAGGGACAGGCTGGAGAATCACGGAATGGTTTGGGTGGGAAGGGACCATAAAGACCATTGTGGTCATGGGCAGGGACACCTCCCCCTATTCCAGGTTGCTCCAGCCTGGCCTTGGACACATCCAGGGATCCAGGGGCAGCCACAGCTCCTCTGGGAATTCCAGCCCAGCCCCTCCCCACTCTTTCAGCCAGGAATTCCTTCCCAACATCTAATGGGAAAGGGAGGATAAAGCCAGGATCTTGTTGCTGCCTGATGGGAAGTGGCGGAGGAAACTCAGCCACGCTCCTGGAGGTGCACAAGGGTGGGACGGGGGACAGGGACAGGGGGCGACAGGGACGGGGTGACAGGGACAGGGGGTGACAGGGACAGGGGGTGACAGGGAAGGGGCAACAAGGACGGGGTGACAGGGACAGGGGTTGATGGACAGGGGTGACAGGGACAGTGGGTGACAGAGACACAAGGGGTAACAGGGACAATGGGTGGTAGGGCCAAGAGGGGACAGGGACAAGGAGTAACAGGGGCAAGGGATCACAGGGACAAGGACCTGGGGTGACATGACAGAGACACAAGGTAGTGACAGGGGACAAGGGGTCACAGGGACACAAAGGCCGACAGGGGCAAGGGGCAACAGGGACAGGGGGTGACAGGGGGAAGGGGTGACAGGGACAAGTTGCACTTGTTTCAGATATTAGTGGGAATAAAACTCCCAGCCAGCACATACAAACACTGGGAGGGGGATCCCAGAGGCACAGCCCAGGCTGGGTCTCCATCCGTGGAGAGGCTCAGTCCTGGAGCAGCCTTGGTGGCCCAGCTGTGGGCCAGAGGTCCCCACCTGAGTCGGGTCCCCCTTGCGCTGACCCACCCTTGGGCTCTGGTGTGTCCCCAGCCCGGCTGAAGGAGGTGGTGAAGGTGCTGGAGAAACTCAACCGGAGCGGGAGGTGGAAGTGGCTTCTTCACCACCGGGAGACCAAGATGCTCAGAGGAGACATCAGGTAACGGGCTTGGGTTCCTCCATGGGGCAGGAATGGGGGCTTGGAGAGGGATCACGTGGGCTTGGACGTGACCCCGGATGAGGCAGAGCCCCGGCAGCAATTCCTGCCCCGCCACTGTACATCCATAGGGCACTTCCCTCTCTCCCTGGCCATCCCTCAGGGATTGTTCCAGCCTGGAAGGGCTCCAGGAGAGGCACAGGTATCCTCTGAGGAGCTGCACATTCCCAGATCTCCCTTCCCAGAGCTCATCCCAGCTCCACACACACCCCTCTGGAGCTCAGGGCCCCCTGCCCTTCCCTGTGTCCTTCCTATCCCATCTCCTGTGGGATTCAGGGATGAGGAGCCCCGAGTTGGAATTGCCACAGCAGTTTCTACCCCTGGTCCCTTATCCATGAGCCAGAGTCTCTCTAGGGATTTGCCTGCCATGGGGCAGACTCACCCACAGCCACAGCTGCCTTGGGGTGCCCCCGTTCCTTCACGGCCTTCTATCCATGGGTGACAATTCCCACGGCAATGGGTCTGCTCTGGGATGTCCACGGGTCCCTCCAGGAGCAACCCTGCTGCAGCTCAGCCTCATCCCTGGCTGAAATCCCTGGGATCATCCATGGCCATCCGTGGCCACGGACACTTCAGAGGGTCCTGCTCCCCGCTGGCCTCGCCCACAACTCACACAACCCTGGATTGGAGTTCCCACTGGAATTCCAGCCTCATCCCTGGGCGCCATGGCCGCGTTCCAGCCCGGACTCTGTGAGCAGAGTGTTCCTGGGCCCTGCAGAGTCGGGATGGGACACAGGGAGCCAAAAGCATCCCAGGAGCCCTGGATTGGAATCAAGAGGGAGCTGGAAGTGGGATCTGACACATTCCAGTCCCGTCTGGGGTTTTCTCCATCCACAGAAGGGCTGGAGTGATTGAACCCCCCGTGGGGTGGGCAGAGTAAGGAAACTCATGGATTGGGATAAACTCAGTTAAATCGGGAAGGCAAAGCTGTGCATGGAACCAAAAACAAGGATTTTGCTCCTTGTTTCCCATCCCAGGCAGGTGTTCGGCATCCCCCAGGAAAGCCAGGCCCCATCCTGGGAATGGTGACAAATAGCATCATTCCAAACATCTCCTCTTTCTCCTCCTCCTGGCATTACACCCTGAGGGTGATGTCCTGGGCTCTGGAATGTCCCTTGGAATCGGCTGTCACAGCCGTGTCCCCTCCCAGCTCCCGGTGCCCCCCAAACTGGGCAAGGCTTTGCCAATCCTGCCCGGCACAGAGGGAAACAGCCTTGAGTTCCCAAATCCAAACCACAGCCCCATGGCATGGTAAGGAACCCTGTCCCAGTACAGCCCAGTGCACCCAGTACAACCCAGTGCACACCAGTGCGCCCACTACAGACCAGTGCACCCGGTACAGCCCAGTACACACCAGTGCACCCAGTACAGACCAGCACAGTACAGACCAGCACACCCAGTACACACGAGTGCACCCAGTACAGACCAGTGCACCCAGTACAGACCAGCACAGTACAGACCAGCACACCCAGTACACACGAGTGCAGCCAGTACAGACCAGTAAACCCAGTACAGACCAGTGAACCTAGTACAGCCCAGCACAGTACAGCCCAGCACACCCAGTACAAACCAGCACAGTTCAGTCCAGTGCAGCCGGTACAGACCAGCATACCCAGTACACACCAGTGCACCCAGAACAGGCCACCACAGTACAGTCCAGCACACCCAGTGCAGACCAGTACAAACCAGCACACCCGGTATAGACCAATACAGACCAGCACACCCAATGCAGCCCAATGCACCCAGCACCCCCAGTCCATCCCAGCATAGCCCAGTCCATCCCAGCACAGCCCAGTCCATCCCAGCACAGCCCAGTCCATCCCAGTGTACCCAGTCCATCCCAGTGCAGCCCCTGAGTCCCTGCCCCGTGTCCCGCAGGAAGGATGCCGAGGGCGGGGGGAAGCGGCGGCTGCTGCACTGGTGCGAGACGGCGGATCTGGTGGAGCCGCTGCCCTTCCACGGCTGCGACGGCGCCGGGGGCAGC
>VWZG01012432.1:1092-17622 GCA_013396735.1 Grallaria varia | reverse complement strand
GGGGAGGGGTGCACCACCTGGGTGGCACAGGGGAGGGGGTGGCACAGGTTGGCATGTGGCACATGTTGGGGGGTTCCTGAGAGGTGAGGTTCATTTCCCCTCATTCCCACTGGAATCCCTTCCTTGATGTCAGAGTCAGGTGGGCAAAGTGAACGGATCTTTGGAAGTCTCCTGAATTCCCAAGTTTCTGGAGCCCACGGATGGCAGTTCCAGCCTGGCTGGGGCTGTTTGCCACCAGCTCTGCTCCCAGGGGCAGGACAGAGCCGTCCTCGTGGGATTTGGGGACACTTTGTGCAGCTTTCGGAACACCCTGGAATTCACGGAGCTCCTCCTTCCCTTGCAGAAAACCCTGGAGCCAGCAGGGAGATCCTGGAGAGCAGAGGGATCCTGGTGGCTGACGTCAACACCTTCCTGGGCACCGTGCAGGATGTGGCTGCTCCCTTCAGGAGGAGCTACTGGTGAGGAGGGAAGGCTCAGGAACAACTTCGGAGCAGCCACCGGATCGCTGGGGGAGCAGCTCTTGGGTTTTTTGTGAATAGTTCCTGGGCTGTTGGGAGCAGCTCTTCGGTTGTTGGGAGCAGCATTTGGTTTTTTGGGAGCAGCTCCCAGATTTTTGGGAGCAGCTCCTAGGATGTTGTTGGGAGCAGCTCCTGGATTTTTGGGAGCAGCTCCTGGGTTGTTTGGAGCAGTTACTGGGATGTTCTTGGGAGCAGCCCCTGCGATGTTTTTGGGAGCAGCTCCTGGGATGTTGTTGGGAGCGGTTCCTGGGTTGTTTGCAGCGGTTCCTGGAATGTTTTTGGGAGCAGTTCCTGTGATGTTTTTGGGAGCAGCTCCTGGGATGTTGTTGGGAGCGGTTCCTGGGTTGTTTGCAGCGGTTCCTGGAATGTTTTTGGGAGCAGTTCCTGTGATGTTTTTGGGAGCAGCTCCTGGGTTGTTTGGAGCATTTACTGGGATGTTGTTGGGAGCAGCTCCTGGGATGTTTCTCGGAGCAGCTCCTGGGATGTTCTTGGGAGCAGCTCCTGGATTTTTGGGAGCTGGGATCCAACTGCTCCTGTGGCAGGGCAAGGATGTTCCCTGGGTGCTGGATACAGGCTCTGCTGTCACTCAGGGTGACTCCTGGATCCAGACCTGAGAGAGCTGTGCTGGGGGCATTCCGTTGGGAATGGGAAATGCTCCGGCGTTTTTCCCGGGAATCTCTGCAGGAGCGAGGATCGGGCAGGGCAGTAACCCGTGCCACCTGTGTGTCTCCCTGTGTGTTGCAGGTGACAAAGCGAAGCCACAATGCGGCTCCTCCCCATTTTGGGGCATCCCGATCCTCCCGGGACAACCCCCCCCAGATCCCAGCAGGCTCCGGATGCTCTGGATGCTCCAGATAGGCCGGTCCTGGCTCTGTAGAGCCCCTTTATTAAGGATGGCAGAGCAGCCCCCCCGGGGGTTGTTCCTGCCATCCCGTTGCATCATAGGACAGAGGTTCTTTTGCTGTGACACGGTTAAATTATTGGAGTGTTCCCGAGCGGTTCGGCATCGGAAGGAGTCGGAAAAGGAATCCCCAAAGCCGTTTTTACTTGAAGGAGGCTCAGGAAGGACAAGGAACCTGTTCCCCACGTGGCCATTGCCACGCCCTGCCCTCCCACACTACATTTCAACTCCCCCTCACGGTACCATTTCCCTGCTGGGAGACCATTCCGGTGCATTCCAGCACGTGGAATTCCTGTAAATAGCCAGGATTCAGGAACATAAAAGAGCTCTTATTTATGGTGACCGGGATGGAGCTGCTGTAGTGGGTCCTTCCCTGGCACTGCAGGGACAGGGTTTGTCCTCCTCTGTTTTGGATTTTTTAAATGAATTAATTCCAGGCCCTTCTGTACAGGTTGGATTTGTAAAGTTTGACTAATAAAACCTCAAAAAAAAAAAAAATCAGGAAGTTTCATGCTCCGCTGCTTTCTGGAGAGGGGATCCCGCTCGGCATCTCCCAGCACCAGGAGGGGAGCACAGGGGTTTTCTCAGGTTTTTCCAGTGACATCCATCAGGGATCCATGAGACTCCCTCAGAGAGGAGCCCCAGGAGCAGGAATTATTAGCGCCACTTCCAGGGACTGCCACTCCCGGCTGTGCCCGCAGGGAAGGGGCAGGACTGTGCCCGTGGCCAGGCTGGCGGTGCCACAGCAAGCCCCGCCCGAGGACCCCCATCCAGTTTTCCAGCAGGGAACTCCCGCGGGCTCCCCGGCGGAGGAGCTGCTGGCGGAAGGAAGTGAAGGAGACGGGAGCCCAGGACTGGTTTCCAGAATTTGGCTTTACTTCGCAGTACAGAAATCATGTGGAGCCGGAGCAGCCCCGGGAAGCGCCGGCCCCGTCCTCGCCGGTACCGCGGCGCCCTTTGGTCCGTCCCGGGGTGGGGGGGCCAGCGGGGCACACAAAATACTCCCACATCTCGCCTGCTCTGCCATGTTTGTTCTCTCAATTTTATTCAGATTAAAACACAAAGGAGCCTCAGGCACAGCTGGGTCCCAACCCATGTAAACAGGTCTAAGAAGCCTAAAGTGGAGGTCAAGTTCTGTGCCCAGAACGAAGCCAACATTTTGCTGCTGCTGCTGCTACGAGAGACGTGGGCTTTGTCCATGATAACAACTCTGCCACAGGGTTAGGATCCGGGGGGGGACTCTGGGGGTGCTGTCCACAGGAACGGAGTGCTCGGGGTCCTGTGGCCAGGCTGGAGTGACGGCAGCGTCACGGCTACGAGCTCACCAGAAGCACGGCGGGGTGGGGTGGGGATGGAGGGAGTTTTACAAATGATTAAAAAGACAAAGGGAAGACACGGCTGTCAATGAGTTATTTTCCAAATCTGCACCAACGTCTACGGCTGCAAAAATAATAATAATAATAATTATAATTAAGTTCAGTCTGCCTTTCGCTTCGGGGTGGGGGGGTGGGGTTAGTCGGGAAATGAGGGGTTTGCCAGATTCTGGACAGCAGCCCTACTAGAATGGAATAATTAACACATGATATCCAAAAAGGGAACATTACCAGTGCAGTACTCTTCAATCTCTCAGAGATGGGATTACAAAAGCAGGCCTTACAATATTGAATTTCGTACAGTGTTCATTAAGTTCCTTATATATTCATATTAGCCGATTTACTTTCTCCTAATTAGAGGCTCTCTCATTACTGCTGCTCCTCCTCCCCGTAGATGTCATTCTTCTTGCGCTTCATCTCCTCGAAGTCAAACTCCGAGCCCATCATCCTCTTGTAGATGTCTTTGATGTCGTCACACGTCGTCTCGAAGTGGGTGGTGGCGTCGTAGGTGCGGGAGATGAAGATCTGCAAGGCCCCGGGGTGGGGGTTTAAGTGCTGGGCTCAGTCCTAACCCACCCCCTCCCAAAACCAGCTCAGCCTCTGCTCAACTCACCTGGCTGTCGGTGCCCAGGTCGGTGGGGGCAAACAGGTCGCTGATGCTGACGAACCTGCAGGGAGAGAGAAGAGCCTCAGCACCGTTCCCAGCCGGACTGAAGGACATCCTGCCCGGCCTGAGGAGGAAATGCTGAGCCTGGAACGGCCCCCAGTGCTCCAGGGGGGCTCCAGCACTCACTTCTGCTCAATGGGCTCCAGCAGGTCCAGGGCCGGCTTGATCTCCTTCTCGGGGTCAGGGGTCTCCACGGTGGTGCTGGCGATGGCGATGTACTTGCCCTGCGCCGCCACGTTGTGGGCAGAGGAGATCATGCACACGTAGATGTCTGCGGGGACACGGCCTGGCCTGGCTCAGCAGGAGGGACACACACACACCCCCCGTCCCCCCAGTGCCCCCAAAACTCCCCAGAACAAGTACCGAGGGTTTTATCCCCACGTGCTCTCAGTGTCCTGGCCGAGGGGCCTGGACATAGAATCATAGAATGGTTGGGAAAGACCTCCAAGATCATCAAGTCCAACCCTTGGTCCAACTCCGGTTCATTTACTACTGGGAGATCCCAAAAATTCTGCTTCCTGTGGCTCTGCTGGCTCTGGGAACCTGGGAGGGGGTCCCCAGCCCTCCAGCAAGGTGAGGGAACATCTCCCCTTCCTGCCCAGGGCACCCCACAATTCCCACCCACTTCTCGCAGCCCAGGTCACTTCCTCCTGGAGGTTCCTCCAGGATTTTCCCCCCAGGCTCCCTCCATGTCCCCCAGCACCCAGAAATCCCGGGAGAGGGCCAGGCAGTGTCCCTGTGCCTGTCCGATCCACCCACGCACCTGATTTGCGGTTGACCTGGTTCTGTGGAATGATGATCTGGCAGGAGTTGGCGTCGTTGGTGTTCTTGATGGGGTGGCTGAGGATGCAGATGACCCGGATCACCTGGCCCACCTTGGTCACGCGGTCCGACACGTAGCTGGGGTCGCAGATGAGCTGTTTGCAGCGGGCCACCTGCACACACCACGACACAGACGTTGGCCACGTCACACTCACACTCATTTCTCCAGCAATAACTTACTGTTTGACTCACTGGAAGCCCCCAGGCCACCCAGCCTGTGGTGGGGATTGGCAACTCTGCTCCCGCCCAGGACACAGTGTCCCCACCCCCAGGGGACACCCTGCCCCACCAGCCAGAGCTCAACTTGGCCCTGGAGTGCCTGCTCCAGCCAGGCAGCTCTCAGCATTCCCAGTTTTGTTTCCAGCTGGAGAGGAAGCTGTGGGAAGGCCACGTGCCAGCCGTCAGAGGGCAGAGCTGGCTGTCCCCGTTAAGACACTGCTTTATTGGCTGGCCAACCCTGCCAGGGCACCTGATGCCAGCTCCTGGAGTCAGGCCGGTGCCATCAGCACACTCGTGTGCCCCTGGAGAGCTGGCACAGGGCAAACTGCACCAGCCTGGCACGTTGGCCCCTGTGGAAATGGGGCCTGTGCTGCCTTGGGGACCAGATCTGCCACCAAACGCCTCAGCTGCGAGGGGAACCCTGCGGGGTGGGGGGGAAGGAACGAACCAAAGGGACTTTACCTCCCCTTCGGACTTCACGCCAACCACTTTGCCATTCTCGATCACGATCTCCTCGATGGGCTTGTTCAGCATGTAGGTGCCCCCATAGATGGCACTGAGCCTGCAGGAGGGAACGGCCTCAGCTGCCTGGGGTTCTACTCCCCTCATTTGGGTGGGTTTTCACTCCCCTCAGCTGCCTGGGGTTCCATTCCCCTCATTTGGGTGGGTTTTCACTCCCCTCAGCTGCCTGGGGTTCCACTCCCCTCATTTGGGTGGGTTTTCACTCCCCTCAGCTGTTTAGGGTTTCACTCCCCTCAGCCCCTTCCACAGTTCCACAGTTGGGGTTTCACTCCCCCCAGTTCCACAGTTGGGACTTCACTCCCCTCAGCCCCTTCCACAGTTCCCTGGGTGGGTTTTCACTCCCCTCAGCCCCTTCCACAGTTGGGGTTTCACTCCCCCCAGTTCCACAGTTGGGATTTCACTCCCCTCAGCCCCTTCCACAGTTCCCTGGGTGGGTTTTCACTCCCCTCAGCCCCTTCCACAGTTGGGGTTTCACTCCCCCCAGTTCCACAGTTGGGATTTCACTCCCCTCAGCCCCTTCCACAGTTCCCTGGGTGGGTTTTCACTCCCCTCAGCCCCTTCCACAGTTGGGGTTTCACTCCCCCCAGTTCCACAGTTGGGATTTCACTCCCCTCAGCCCCTTCCACAGTTCCCTGGGTGGGTTTTCACTCCCCTCAGCCCCTTCCACAGTTGGGGTTTCACTCCCCCCAGTTCCACAGTTGGGATTTCACTCCCCTCAGCCCCTTCCACAGTTCCCTGGGTGGGTTTTCACTCCCCTCAGCCCCTTCCACAGTTGGGGTTTCACTCCCCCCAGTTCCACAGTTGGGATTTCACTCCCCTCAGCCCCTTCCACAGTTCCCTGGGTGGGTTTTCACTCCCCTCAGCCCCTTCCACAGTTGGGGTTTCACTCCCCCCAGTTCCACAGTTGGGATTTCACTCCCCTCAGCCCCTTCCACAGTTCCCTGGGTGGGTTTTCACTCCCCTCAGCCCCTTCCACAGTTGGGGTTTCACTCCCCACAGTTCCACAGTTGGGTTTTCATTCCCCTCAGCCCCTCTCCCACAGCTCTGGTTGGTTTTAACAGCCCTTCCAGCCTTGTGTTTCTGCTCCACTGGGACAAACTCCACCTTAAACCTCCTCAAAATACTCCATTTGAACCTCGTCAGTGCTGGACTCTCTGCAGGGGATCAGCTGGTGCTTGGAGCAAGTTCTAAGTGCAGTTACATCCAGCTAGAAATCCGGGAATGGGCTGCCCAGGGAGGTGGTGGAGTCGGGGGGTGTTTGAAAAGAGACTGGATGTGGCACTTGGTGCCAAGGGCTGGGTGACAAGGTGGTAGTGGGTTACAGGTTGGTCTCCATGATCTCAGAGGGCTTTTCCAGCCTGGCTGATTCTGTGAGAGAATGTGCTCTGTGCAACCCACCCACTCCTACAGTCTAAGGGCTCCAGGCAACACCCCAGGGGTAAATCCAAGCTCCTGGATGGCCAGGATGCTGCAAATGGCACCTCTGAGCAAGCCCCCTGAGCCCCACCACAATGAACCACCTTGGCAAGAAGGAAATCTCCTGAGTAAGGCATCGAGAGAACCATTAACGACCTAATGACTGCAGTGGTTTTTATGCAGCCCCACCCTCTGGAAGCTCGAAGACTGACCCCCCCCTACCCTGAGAAAACCCAGAGCAACTCCAGTTCTCACCTTGCAAAGCCCTGGGGCAGCTCCCCGAGGCCGTAGAGGGGGTACAGGTAGGGGCTCTTCCCATACCGAGCCAGCGACTCGCTGTACAGCTTAATCCTGTTGATTGTCTCCTGGCAGGGCTGATCTAAATAGCTGCAGAGCACAGTGACACAGTGACATTCCCAGAACGGGAATTCCAGCAGAGCACATGCAGGGAGCGGAACATCTGCCCCCCCTCCCACCCTGAGAGGTGTGCCCACCGTGCCAGGGTTCGGGGCAGGAGGTGTGCCCACGGTGCCAGGGTTTGGGGTGTGCCCACTGTGCCAGGGTTTGGGGCAGGAGGTGTGGCCCGCCATGCCAGGGTTTGGGGAGGGAGGTGTGCCTGCTGTGCCAGGCTTTGGGGCGGGAGGTGTGCCTGCGGTGCCAGGGTTTGGGGCGTGCCCACTGTGCCAGGGTTTGGGGCAGGAGGTGTGGCCCGCCATGCCAGGGTTTGGGGAGGGAGGTGTGCCTGCTGTGCCAGGCTTTGGGGCGGGAGGTGTGNGGGCGGGAGGTGTGCCCACCGTGCCAGGGTTTGGGGTGGGAGGTGTGGCCCGCAGTGCCAGGCTTTGGGGCAGGAGGTGTGGCCAGCAGTGCCAGGGTTTGGGGCAGGAGGTGTGGCCCGCAGTGCCAGGCTTTGGGGCGGGAGGTGTGGCCAGCAGTGCCAGGGTTTGGGGTGGGAGGTGTGGCCCACAGTGCCAGGCTTTGGGGCGGGAGGTGTGGCCAGCAGTGCCAGGGTTTGGGGCGGGAGGTGTGGCCAGCAGTGCCAGGGTTTGGGGTGGGACTGAGCCCACTTACTCGTCGGTCCTGTAGAGGGCCAGGGCATGGCCCGTGAAGTCAATGACGTCCTGGCCCAGGTCGAACTTCTTGTACACATCCCTCATGGTGGTCTTCTTGGGGTCGACACCCTCGAAGGTCTTGGGGTCGTTCTCATCGAAGTTGGCCACGTACACCAGGAACTTGCGGAAGCGGCGCTTCTCGAACAGGCCCATCAGGCCTGGAAAGGAGGGGAGGGGTGAGAACTCACCCAGAGGGCACGGGGCTTACCCAGGGCCACGGAGAGGGGGAGAACTGCTGGGAGGTCAGGTATGGATCATGGAATGCTTGGGGTGGGAAGGGATCCTAAAAGTCGTTGAGATCCATACCCTGCCACGGGCAGGGACACCTCCCACTATCCCAGGTTGCTCCAACCTGGCCTTGGACACTCCCAGGGATCCAGGGGCAGCCACAGCTTCCCTGGGAATTCCAGCCCAGCCCCTGCTCACCCTCCCAGCCACCAATTCCTTCCCAATAACCCATCTAAACCCCCTCCTTCTTCAGCTTAAAGTCATTCACCTTGTCCCCTCACTGCAAACCTCAAACATGAGGCTGGACAAGGCACTTCAGTTTTCCCCAAATTGGAGAAGCAGGACTGGACTTGCTGGAACAGGAGGGCAAAGGCAGCACCTCCTGCTCCTGCCAGGATGAGCCTCTTGGAGACCACGTGGGAGACAAATGGAGGGAACGACCAACAGCTTCACCAAACTGGAATAGCTCAGAGCTCCAGATCTCGAGCCTTGACTCCAGGAGTCGCTTTATCCCAAGATTTTAGGGATGCCACTAAACACATCCCACATCTGGAGCTCACAGAACACTCTCCACCAGCTCCTCATGGATTTCCTGAGCCGTTAGGAATGAGCAGCAGTTTTATTGGTGAGGGGGAAGTTTAAGGAGGCGACAATTAAGGTTTGGGCTGGTTCCACGTGGTGGCATTAGTCATTCCGGTTTGCCTGTGACATTTCCCAACAAAGAGCCAACATTAAATATTTATGGCAGATCCGGGAGCACAAGCCCCGGGTGGAACCTCTTCTTTACCAGCCTCTCACCAGAAGGGCCACAGGACAGGCAGCTCCATGGGGAAGCTCCAAGAAAACTGTAGCTCAAGGCTCAGGAAGCCCAAGGCTCCCACTCCAAGTGGCGCTTGAAGTGAAAGAGGTGCAGGAGAACCCTAAGGATGCTCCTTAAAACATGAGGAGCACCGAGAATATGCCAGGATGTGGGTCTTGGCTGCGCAGGGACAGCAGACTTGGGGGGAACCCACCAAGGTGCAGCTACTCACTGGATGCCAAAGCCTCTGCCTCAGTGGAAGGAACTTTGTAGATCTTCCCGCCCTTGTAGACGAAGCTGCCCTCGATGACCTTGAAGTCCAAGTAACGAGTGACTTCTGTGTAGAGCAGCATCTTCACCAACTGACCTGCAGGGAGGTTTGGCACAAGTCAGCCAGCTGGGCTGGAGCCAGAGGACAGCTCTTCCAAACCCTTCCAGGAGCACCACAGCAAGCTGGAAGTAAGGTGGGACCAAGCAGGCCTTGGCTGGGATCCATCTAACCCTGAGCCAGGCTGGCATTATACAACACACCCATCCCCTTGTGCCTCAGGGATGAGATTCCAGAAGAAGTGTCTGGTTTTTGGGCACAGGGAGCTGCCCCTGGACTTGCCCACAAGGGGTTTGGTCTAGACCACTGCCAATTCTGGAACCCACAGCCTGAAGGGCAAAGGGGGGACTGACTCTGTTTGCTCCACTCCAGCACCCACCAGTAACCCAGGCTGAGCTCGGGAAGCACATCGGGGAGCTCAGGATCACTCACCATTAGCCATAAGGAATTTCGGAATGAGGTCCACGTTCCAGTCTCTTCCCCGCCCCATGGATTCCGGTGGAGTCCCTGGGAGATTAAACCTTTTGTAGAGCTTTGGAGAGAGAATACAGAACTTATTACAGGCCAGGAAATCTCGGGGGCTGTCGATTCTCCCACACATGTGCACACTTTCCACGCCCACAGCTCCCAGTTGAACACAAGGCCTTCAGAGCCACTTTTTGGCAGGAGTTTTAGCTCCACTTTGATTTTTGATTCAGCAACACAAACACGTCCAGTAAGCTGTGACAGAAAGAACCAGGCAGAGTTCCTCTGCTCATCCACCCTTTCCTCCTCCGAGGCAGAAAGTTTGGGAATGAGTGACCCGAGGAACTGAAATACTGTTTAATGTGCCATTTCTTAGTCACCATTTTCAATTCAGCTGGAGTTTGAACATCCAGCTGTTGGGCGTTGTACCTCTGGAGCACTCCCTGCTCAAATCCCAGCTGGGAATCCCAGCAAACCAGCGCTGTCTACCAGCCACAAACACACCCCGTGGTGTCTCCCCCTACACTATCTGGTGAGGAAGTGCCATAAAACACCCTTAACTCCGAGGAAACCCTGACCAGTAATTCATCCCAATCCACCCTGGAATAACTGGGAATAAAGCCCCTTTTCCCGAAGTAAGCGTCAGCTCCACACTTACATCTTCCAGGGGTGTAATGGATGCACTTTCCCCTCCATAGTAAGAGTTACGATCCATGTGAAGGACTTTCTTCCCATTCACTGACATGATCCCGGAGAGGATGCATTCCTGCGGAAAGGAAGGGATGCAAGGGACACATTAGCTGCATTTGGAGCCTCCTCCTTGCTGTTTTCCCTCAGGAAGAACATGTTCAGACAGCTGACTGCGCGCCCAGATTCGCAGGTACCTGCAGGGCCCTGTGCAAACGAGCCCAGAGCTGCCTCACCCCGGAGTTGAGACACCTCTCGTAAGCAGAGTAACTCCTTACCAGGTTTGTGTGCTCTGCGCAAGCCAGCTAAGGGCCTTCACTACCCAACCACCACCTGCACTGAGGGAGTTTCTGGGAATTTCAGGCATTTGAGGCGCATTTGGAAAACCTCTCCTCCTAAGCCACCAGCTGCCAATTTAAGGACGTCCACGGAGAGGCAGCAGGATCGGGGAATCTTACCTGGATTTCAATCACCCTGCTGAAAACCTCAATGGTATTTGCCCCCCTGGGAAACGTAAGAGAACCAACAGCTTCTCTTTATTTATTTATAAGGAATAACCGAAGGCCTTGGAGGCGTTGTCACTGCTGTCCCTGTGCCCGCTGGGCTTCCCTGGAGCAGCACATCAGGCAGCACCAAGAGGCCCAGGCTCGGTGGGGAGGACACACAAGGTGCAACCTGCAGAACTGGCTGGGGACTCGCTAAACCCCTGTAAAACACGACTTTGCACCGGCCGGCTCTGGCGTTCATGAGTCACAGGGCTTAACAACAACGCCAGTGTTTGCGCGCTTAGGACGGCTTAGCAGGGAGGTTTTCCTCATCTTGCTGTGCCTCGGCTCCCCCCACCAGCAGAATTAAGTCTGCAACTGAGCTCTTGTTCCCCACCAACAAGATCCAGTTGGTAAGTCCCAGCCACATCTCACATCACGGCTGGGTCTTACTGGATGGGGCTCTGAGCAACCTGGCCTAGGGAACAGGGTGGGACTGAGTGGGCTTAAGGTCCTTCCCAACCCAAACCATTCCATGATTCTGTAATTATCTTTCCTTCAGCCTGGAAAAACCCCCCATCCAGCTGCTGGGAGATGCCCCCACTCCCAGGAGAGGAGAAGACATTCATTCCCAGCTCTTCCCTCCTGGCAGAGATCCGTGTCTCCGTGAGATCCTTCACGTTCACTCCATAGGACCTTGCCCAGGACTCTCCTCCTGTGTCACTTCCCCACACTGTGCATTTCAGGAGCTTTATTCCCAGCTCCAGGCAGGTGTCACTTGGCCACTCGGGGAAACCACAAACACCAGAAGTCTCCCACTGCGTGCTGTTTACACCACGTGTAAATCCACACTCCAGGCAACCCTTGATGTAAAGGAAGCTGTAAAATCTCCTACAACTTCCTCAGGCACAGCCCAACCCGCCCAGGGCAGCTCTGGGGGGTTATTTGGTTCTGAAGGGTGCAAACACCTGTAGGGGTGGGCATGCTTGGCAGGGATGGCCGGCATGAGGACTCGCTGTTCCGGTGCTTCCCGGGCAAACCTGCTCCGTTGGGATAGCTGGCCAGTCTGTCACCCACCAGGACACCACCGTAATCTGGCCAAGGCGCTGAGCAGCCAAGCTGGAGCTGCCCAGGGCACAGCAAGGATGCTCCAGATTTGATCCCTGGAGCCATGGGGTGACAGCAAACACGGTGCCCACAAGGCTTTGTGATCCCCATGTGGGTTGTGAACAGTTGGCCGCAGCACTTCCGACAGAACCTCTCCGTGATCTGCCAGCTGCTCCTTCCAGCACCTTCCAGGCAAGTCCTCCGAGGCCCCTCCTCTTTTTGCACACAGGCTGGAGCAGGCAGAGACCCTCCCAGCAGCCTTGGCTGCACCAGACCCTGTGTAAAGACACTGCTCAAGGCCTCCAACACCGAGCGAGGAACTGTGGGAGTGAAAGTGGCTGATGTTAATGATTAACCACGTGTGACATGGGGCGGTCACACCAAGTGCACCACCTCTAACCACTGTGAGCTTCTCCGAGCTCTGGCCTTGGCCTCTCTGCTCTACCCTGCCATCTTCTCGCCCTGGAACATCTCCCGAAGCCCTGGAACATCTCCCAAAGGCCTGGCTCACTGGCTCTGCCAGATGGTGGCACAGGACTCCATGCGTCCACACTGGAGCTGAGCCACAAGGAAGCCAACCACAGTTTCACCCAAACCGAGTATCAAAGGCTACAGTAAAAGCTGCAGAAGTTACACGCGCTGGGCTGGCTGTCAGCTGATTTCCTTCCTCCATTTAACTTCAAAGCATTCCTTGCTCCATATTCCCAGAAAGGCACCCAGCGAGTGCATCTCCCTTCCCCAGGCTGGATTTGGGTACCAGCAGAAGATGTAAGAGGCCCTGAGCATCCTTCTGCATCTTATTTCACACCCATTAAACCCCGCTGTGGGGGCTGAGGTGGAGAGATATTCCGCTCCTATTTCATCCAAGGCTCGTTTAACACGGCCCTTCCATCGTCCGGGCTCCTGCCAAGCCCCCGGAACGTTGGAATCCCACAGCCATGAAACGCACGGGGCGCACAATAGATTTATCCTCCCAGCTCAGCAATTCCTTTGCAGCGCTCCCCGTCCGCTGCTGCTCCACCAGGCACCGCTGGATGTGTCCTGGGCCAGGGACTGAGGCAAACAAACAACACCAACCGACATGGGAGGGGCTGGGGAAGGGTTTTGGCTGCAAACAGAAAAGGGGAAGTGTCAGAATGCACATCTGGGGAGGTTTGGCTGTGTATAAACAGCACCAGGTAAAGGGGAACACACAGCAGCTGCTGAGAGCAGCCCCAGGACACGGCAGGGATTGCTCCCCCTCTCCAGAGGGATGGAACACGGTCTCCAGGCAAACTGCAGCCACTAGAACCTGGAGCCTGAGCTAGGTCGGGTTACCACGGGCTCCCAGGAGCTCGTCGTGCCTCAATGAATGACAGAGCGAGCCTTGGCGTGACTGACGGCATCGGGAAACAGCCAGAGAGCACAGAACCAGGAAGAAACGGGCACTGGGAATGTGGAGGCCGCACATCCGATACAAATTTTCCCAAATCCGGGGGAAAAAACAACAGGAGGAAGGAGGAACTTGGAGGTGTTGGTGCTTCCAGGCTTGCTGAAGATCATCAGCTCTTCCTGGTGTGCAGGAGCTGGTGGCGAATAGACCTTCTGCAGGCAGGAGCCTTGAGGAACGGAGGGAAGCGAGGCGGTTTCCATGGATTCCCTCCAAGTAGGGCGGCAGTTCAGAAAGGCTCAGACAGAACGAGGGAAACTCGAGCCAGCGTCGCTCCGTCTGAGGGCAGGACCGAGCAAAATCCCTCCGGCTTCCACAACGGGCTCTGGCACCACCAGGGCTCTTTCTTCGAAACGCAAGGCCATGCCGTGGCCACAGGAGTCACCAGATTTGGGGCTGCAAGGGACCTCTGGAGATCCTCTGCGTCATCACCACGGTGCTTCCACCACTGGCTACATCCAACGCGCCACATTCCAGTCTGATCCAGAGCTCTGCTCCTCACTGCACCTGGACAGTCCCCTCAGCTACCAGAGGATGGTGACTCTCTACTTGGAGCTACCCTATTTAGGCTCTTTGAGCAAGGAGGCCTGTGCCTGTAGGACTAAATATATCCCAAACCAAGGAGTTTGGTTCCCCTGCTCCTACAGAAAGTGAATCTGCATCTCTGCGATGGATTTAAAAAGCTTTAAGGCAGGGGGGCAGCTGGCAGGTAAGGAGCTTAGTTCAGCCTGCAAAGAGTGAAACCCCAGCAGGAACATGGAGCTCACCTGCTGGGGATGACCAAGATGGGTTAATTCTCCCCAAAATCCATGGCAAATTACCCACGGCGGGAAGCACAGAGGGCAGACAACGAGTGCCTGTCACAGGACACAACATCCCACTCCCAAATATCCCCAAGGGAAGTATCCAGCCACTTCCAGACTTCCAGACCAGCAAGGTGTAAATTCAGGTGAACTGAAAAGCCAAGAGTGAAAACGCAAACCCAAGGAGTTCTCTGGCCTGGGTTCACCGTGCCAGCTTAAAACCAGGTTTTAACCGAGTTTCAAACCACGAGTTTGTGCAGCAAGTCCGCAGGAAGATGATCCCTAATCTGCAACACACGGCGCACACGACAAGCCTGAATCAAGGACCTTAAAGCTCTTAAGACTCCTGCAACTTGGAGGAGCCATTCCCACCAGGAAGGAGGCAGCTGAAGAGCTACCAGCTCCTCCTGGGCAGCAAACACCTGTCCCCAGCACACAGGGCCTGGCACTCCATGCAAGAAGAAGACTCAGGAGGAGCCATGGAGTTCATTACACCTCCTGGAAGTTGGAGGCTGTTGTATCAGCAGTAATTCAGGACTAAAAACGCCCTGGCATTATTTTTCCCCAGAGTGCCAAAACGCACCTCTACAAGCTTGGCTCTGCAAGGGGGTCTCTGCTGAGCACACGGAAGGGAAAAGCTGAACCAGTTTGAGTGCCAGTAATCCCAGTCCTAAAGCTGCCTTAGTCTGTCCTTACTGCTTGAGGAAGAGATTAACACCTGAAATATTCATGTTGCACTTCCAGATCCATCCCAGCAGAATTCACGCGTGCACTCACACAGTGGTGGCCCCACAGACCCGACCAGAAGGACCACTACAATGGGTGAGTTTGTGCTCTTTTACAAAGGCCCCAACAATTCACTTTTCCTCTTTAAACCAACAACCGAACTTTCGCTTTGGAAAGGGAAAGAAAATCCCCTCCAGATGAGCAGCAGAGGCACGACCTCTGAGCTACAACAGGGGCCTGCTGGGGCTCCAGCAGCAGAGCGGGCTCATTCCAGGGCCAGCTTTACAAAAGGAGAGGTTGCAAACATCACCAGAACTTCCACGACACCTCAGGGCTCTTTGGCAAAGGAGAGAAACAACAGGACATGTTTCCAGTTCCTTTTCCTCAGGAAGCCTGACCAGACCCAAGGCGGAGGGGCAACCTTTGGGCTCCCAGTTTGATGACTGCTCTGCCTGTGGAAGAGCCCTGTAGCCCAGCACGCTCCAGTTCCACACCGACACCGCTCCCAGCCACAACGGTTGAGCCAACACTGGGAATTTTAGGATGGGGAACACCCCGGCTGCACCAGGACCTCTGGTTTCCCTTTTTTTCCACACCACTTGCTCCAGACAAGATGAAGTCCATCCTAATTAGTATTTCAGAGGGAAAGCCGGCACTTCACAAGGAAAATACATCACAAGGAAAATACGTGCTCCAGTACATTCCCAGGCTCTGGAGTTTGGTCAGCACACCTCAAAATAACGCCGTAATTTATTCCTTTCAACTGAACTGCTGCTTATTAGCAGGAGTTTGTCTTAAAAGTGATTTCACAAGGGGCCTTTTGTCAAATTTACACTGGAATTTGTCAGTTTGAGATTAAGCCCCGCGTTCACCAACTCGATACCCCACTCACTCTAAAGCATAAATTAACATGTTAATGGCGCTCAGATCTACTGGAGGCCCCTTCACCGGCAGCTCATTATATTTCACCTCCCAGAAGTCCCTTTCCCTGCCTTGCTGAGCTGGGGATGGGTTTTAGGGCAGACTCCAGCTTTCCCTAGCAAAGGGAAGAAGCTTTTTTCCTCCTAAGCCATTCCTACACCTCAAAGGAAGAGCCTTGAGAGAAAGGAATCAAAGCAACCGGGGAAGTTGGGTCTCCCACACTCTGCACGTTTCCTTTGTGCCACAGCCCGGGTTTGTTCCTGTCCTTCCCAAAGCCAAAAGGGGGACACGATAACCCAGCCCTGCCCTCAAAGGGGTCCCGTGTCAGCAGCCACCACGACCTGTCAATCCCAGCTCCAAAACCACAGAAGGAAACGCGGGGATTCCAATGGAATTACCACTCCAGGGGGAAACCGGGTAAAAACCCAAAGAGACCCCTTTGTCCAGCCCCTTTTCCCCCTTAACAGCTGGAAACAAAAGCAGGAAAGGCCGTCTCACTGCGAGGAGAACCTTCCCTGCACCACATGGGATTTTCTGGGGGCTCCCTGCGAACAATGTAACCCGCAATCCGCCCTGCCGCGGCACCTCCCGGGGCTCCAGGGATGCGGGAATGGGCAGGAATCCTGGCAGAGCCATGCTTTTTTTTATCCCGGGGCTGCCTGCGGCGCGGGCTGCATCCCCCACAATAGGACAAAGCTCATCTCGGCTCGGCTCGGCTCAGCCCCCTCCCTCCGCCGCACCCCGGGCAGCTGTCAGCTTTCCTCAGGGATGGAGCGCCGGGATGAAGGAGCCGCACGGGAGAGGGGTGGGTTTTTTTTGGGGAGGGGGGGATAAGGGAAATTTGACAGGCTCGCCGGGCTCCCATCCCCCTCCTGCTGCAGTCAGGGCTGGATGGAGCCGAAGGCTGCAAAGGCGGAGCGGGAACGGGGATGGAGAGGGGGGGGATAACCACGGCTGCCTCCTCCCTGCGCGGACCTGCAGCCACGCCGGGTCTGGGGGGCGGAG
>VWZG01012415.1:0-14080 GCA_013396735.1 Grallaria varia | reverse complement strand
AAAAAAAAAAAAAAAGGCTTAAGTCTTGATTCTGTCTTTTATTGAAGCCTATGTTTAGAGTGTGTGAGCTTTTCCTGTGGCTTCTATTATATCCACTTTAAGCAATGTTAGAGTTACCAAGAAATTCTGACTGACTCAAGGGCTTACCATCAGTGTATTTAACACTTCTTTTAAATTCAGAAATAGAGCGAAAAATCCATTAGGTCATCCTCTCCTGACTTATATGATATAGTTTTATAGACATAGACTTGTCTCACCAAGTTGTGATGATTTGTCTTAGTTTAAATAAAAAATAAACTGCAGTTGAACATATTTTGGATAGTTATTTAGGAAAAAATACAACTGATACTGACATTGTGTCAAACTTTCCTTAAAATAAGAAAATTTGAAAATCAAAATATTTAACTCCAAATGAAATACTTTTTATTCACTTCAAATAAAGAGTTCAGGACTATATTTACACATATTAAAAAATGAAGGAGTGAAGAACTTTTGTCTCAAATTGATCAGCTGTTTGTTGCCAAGTGCTGTGAGATTTTGGATTTGGACTGCTGAGCTTGCAAGTCAATTTCTCAGCTGTAAGAAATAGGTATTAATGATTTTATATCAGGATAGAGCTACTTGGAAATAGCTCTGATTTAATTTTGCCAGAAGCTAGATTTGCCTTGGAAAAAACCATAGATCAGAAACAACAGCTTCTGGAATGCCAGGTTAAACATCAGATTTTCATAATTTTCCAGTCTGCCAGAGCCAAAAATATTCTGTAACAAGCATTTTTGCTCTTGCTTTTTGTGCCCTAGTCACAAGGCAAAGAAATAAAGAAGATCATGCTGGAATCCTGATTCCATGTACACTGATAACAATATTTTCTTTTCACAGATGTCTGAAGAAGTCTATTTACTTTATTTCAGATAGTTTTTTGCCATTGGTCAGAGTCCAACAATTTTAACATGGGAACGTTTTTTCAAACACATGTAACTTTAACTTTTGAAAGCAGTTCACTTGCTCCAAAGTTTTATTCACTGGCAATCCTTAATGTAATATTCTACTGCAATGCAGTCGTTTAGAAAATTTACCCTTAGGAGTATAGCTTCTATTGTCTTCCTTTAGAAAATGAAACCTTTTTAAAGTTTTCTCTGTTCCCATCCAGTAATGTGTCCCCCATAATTCTTTCTGTTTTAGTAACCCAATGTCCTCTGTAAGACCACTGTAAGAGACTCAAAATTACATAGGATAATTCAGTAAAACTTATGCTATGTATTGTGAACTATTTTGTCCTCAGCATGGTAGAGAGGATTTGACCAAGAGTTTGCCATCCATTTGCCCATAAAACACAGAACTGAGTGTACTTCTGTGAACAAGATAACAAAAAATCTTGCTTATGAAATATCTTAATGACTTCAGAGTTTTTTACAAGTAAAGTATCAACTGACAATGTTAATGATAGTGCTCAGCCCTGGGACAATTTAGAAAATGGATGTGCCCTACCAGTGAAACAAAAATGAATTAATGATGTGTTCTGGTTTGCTACAGAAGGTCCAAATAAATGTATTGATGCCTAACCTTTTGCTCTGTATTTACACAGTATAGCTGAAGATTACTTTCCACGGCAGAAACATACAAAATTAAAGATGTTGGAGATGGCTTCAATCACAGTAGAACAGTTTTTAGCTACCAGATAATAATTTTAATGTGTGACTTGATATGAAAAGCAGTACTCAAGTTTCCAGCTCACTGCAAATTGACATACGGCATAAAATAAATATGCAATGGAGATAAAAAGTATATTTAACTTTATGTGGGCATGTATGGCTCATTGAATGCTTTCACACATTTCATGTGATTTCTTTGAAAAAGCTATGAAATAGAGTGCACTGGGAAAACCTTTTTATAATAAAGTGTAAAAGAATAACTGATGGATAGTAACTGACAACCAGGTACTAAAATGAAACTTTAAAATTCATTTCATCATAAAAATAACTCAAAAAAAAAAACTATGTCTTTACTTAAGAAAAAAAGATTCCCTAGTGCTACTATAAATCATAAATAACTTTATTAATCTTAAATAGCAAAGATATGAATGAACAAAGTTATTATTTTACCAAGCGTTTTCTCCCTAATGTTTCAGCAATATCAAGGTGACTTTACCCAGGAAATTCTAGCAGTATATTTTACCTACAACTAGATAATGGACACTGAATCTTGAACACTTTATATGTCAAAACCAACTCTACATATTATTTCTTTTACTTAAATGAACATAAAGGCATATCTTTACTCTTAAACCACTTTTTTATGTAATACCCTTTAATACCATCTCCTTTGAAAATCCCTGTCAGGTTACAGTCACAGCACTGCTGCACTTGCAGTTTGTTTTGACCATGATATTTTCTGCTGCTATCATGGCAAGACACATTTTCAGTCTCATGAACACTAGGTGTAAAAAGTATTTATAATTTGGGAAAATTGGAAAATTTTGATATCAAACATTTTTGATTTGCTTACTCCTAACATCAAACCAATACATTCTAAAATCTGAATTTGATTCACTGCAGCATAGCATTAGAGGCTACTCCCACTACTCTAGTATTGCCCCTTTTTTTGTTTGTTTGTTCTAAGTATCACTCAAGCTCATCAAAGCTTCCATGGCTTGTTTTATCTTGAAAATTCTTATGGTTTTGTTTGCACAGGCCAAAAGAGAAACCTTTTTGTATGTTTGAAGCAATTTTGTCATGGTATTCCTGTAAAAGTAGCACACTATTTTCAGAAAGCATTCAGTGTCTGGTGAATGCAACAGAACAAACTTTTGACTTTGTGATTTCAAATGTTTTACTCCATGGTTTTGAAGATATCTTATAAGGTTTTTATTTAGGATAGGATTTGGGATTTCAGCTATTCCAGTTCACCTATTCTCTTTGTTCCCACACACTCTCTGGAGATCAGATCAAATCCTTTGTGGAAGAAAAAAGTGCTTTTAGTTTGAGTAAGTACTTATATTTGTATAGAGGTGTTTTAATTAAGGTGACATTTTCTTGGGTGCAGAATACTTTCTGAAAAGCTTAAGGATTCTACTCAGAAAAGCCTCAGATCTTGGGAATATATGATCTCCTCATGAAACATATTTGGATTCTTATTTTCTTTTATAACAAGTACTTTAATCCTTGGTATTTCAAAGAAAACTTTACATGAGCATCAGTGCAGCAGTGACATATTCAAGGAAATGGCTTTCTTACTGAACTGGCTGTATCTTCTGAATTACAGCTTTGTTAGTATTTTACTAATTTATTGCATAAACTCTAATTATTTGCAAATTGTCTCTGCAATTCAGATTTAGTCTCTAACTTTAAAAACATCTAAGGAAGAAGGTATGAAGTATATGTTGCTATAGTTTCTTAGAAAAGATACTTAGTCTAGTAGTATGTTATTATGAACCGCATTTTTGTTTTTAAGACTTTGTGTATAAAAAAATACATCATGATAAAAATAACATGCTTAATATATTATATATAATACATGAACATTTAAATTAATATACATATTTTTTAGATTACTATATCCATTTTTATTTGATCTCTCTTATTTGTAGTAATAAGTCTTTAAATTGATAATATTTCAATTGCGCTAATAAATTACAGGCTCTAAACATCATGTGTTTCCTTTAAATCTATAAAGAGATTTTGGGTGTAACAGGAACTACTCAAATATCTTGACATCAGATGTCTAGATGTTTTTTAATTCACCTTAGTGGTTTGCTAATGATATTTAAGTCATCAAGTACTTTGAAGTAGAAATGCCAGTTTGTTTTATTTCAGTTGTGGAGGAAACTAGCTACCAAAATGTGTACAGAAAGGTAGAATTATATAATCATAGAATCATAGAATGTTTGGGGTTGGGAGGGACCTCAAAGATCATGTAGTTCCAACAGGGACGCCTTCTACTAGAGCAGATTGCTCAATGACCCTTTCAACTGGGCCTTGAACATTTCCAGGGATGGAGTATCCACAGCTTCTCTGGAGCACCTGTTCCAGTGCCTCACAACCCTCACAATGAAAAATTTCTTCCTAATATCTGATCTAAATCTACTCTCAATTTAAAGCCATAACGCCTTGTCCTATCATTACAGGCCCTTGTAAAAAGTCCCTCTCCAGATTTCCTCGTGGACCCCCTTTAGGTACTGGAAGGCTGTTATGTATCTCTTTGAATGGATTATAAAAATCAGTAACAGAGATACTTTTTTTTATCTAACAGACCCCAAAGTGAACATAGAGTTGAGCTAAATGTTAATGCCCACAGATTTTGATGACCTTGGTTTAGACTTCAGGTCAATCTTTGTGATTGGTCTCTATAATATCACTAAGCAGACCTACCTTAAAACAACGTAGTATTAAGAAGATTGAATTTCAGTGGAAATGAAAGCATGAAATAATACATAGAGGTAAACAATATATTTCTAATTCATTTTCTATGCCTACTTTTGTTTGAGAGTTTCTCTGAATGAGGAAAAGTAGCATAAGAAAAAATTATTCTGGAAATTTCCTGAATACCATCTGAAAATCTCTCATGTCATCCAGTTAGTTTGGAAACATTAATTTTCTGAAATTCAAACAGATTCTCTCAAGGCCACTATAACAGTCACCAATTAGCTGCATAGATACATATTATTGTGTGTTTAGACCATAATACAAAGAGTGATGTTTGTTACATAAAAAAATAGACATTTTGACCTGTGTACTCATATGAATTTACAGTGAGGTTTAATGTTTTCCTTGTGTTGTGTTCCAAAAAAAATCATGTAGGGCATCAGAGTGGAGCTTCTTTTCTTCCAGAAACACAGTTTAAATATATATTGCTCGCAAAATATCTAAAAGGGAAATTCTACTAAAAATACTTATAATAATGATTATCATGACTTTTTTTTTCTCTTAAACCCATATTCATTTCCTGACCTTGGTGGAATGCTCTGAAAATAGAAATGTCTATATCTGTGTCCTGGAGATTATGAAATCCAGGCAGTGTTATGTGAACATTGTGGCATCAGATGTAAATGTAATCAAAACTTGCCTAGCGTTCTACTGTTTTACTAAGGCTACCTGAGGCACTTAATTCTCCTGAACCAAGCCAAGCTCTGGGTATGGCTTCCTAAATATAAATAATGGCTGAGAACTTGGCTGAAATTAGGAAAAATTAAAAGAAAGTCCACAATTAATTCTTCATCCAGAATTTTTTAGTCTATGTAGATAAGAGGTCACTTCATCTACTCACTGCCAGGAATACTTGAGCAAGGATCCAAATTTCTGCAGTAGTTGCAGTTTCATGATCTGAACATGATATCACTGAGACTAAGACCTTAGAAATTATAGAAATTAATTTGACATTCATGTGGCAATGAGATCTTTCCACTGTACTAGAAAACGTCAGGCTATTTTTTAAAAAAAAGAGAGCAAAAGGCATAGCCTTTGTGCCTCAGGGCACCGGCCTGCCCGCAACTGATGATTAGAAGGTGAATCAGTTAAAATGCACTGTCAGCTACGGAGACAATTCTTGCTGTTTCCACTGAAGTGAGTGGGCCTAATTTCTGGTGGGAATAAAATGCTGACCTAAAGAGATCTGTGGTCTGAGTTCTGATGGCAGCACATGTATTTCATAAAACCCCATTATGTTTAGTTCTAAGATACAATTTTAAAGGGTCATTTTTTAATTCTGTCTGCAAATATATAAGGGCACTTGAACCAGTTAAGCTCCGATCCATCCAGAAGCAGTAAACCTTACTAGACGCTTTAAAAATAATGAATAGCCTGAATAAGTTCATTATCATTTAAGATCTATTTTAGCTGCACATATTAATATTCTGTTTTTGTAGCAAAGCTATTTAGATACTGCCATTCATTGATAATAAGTCATTTATTCCTCATTAACTGTTAGGATGGATGTAGATACTCGTTATAGCAAGACAACAGACTCATTTAACTGCACACAGTACTTGATTATACACATGAACGTTGACTGGAATGCAAATTTCATTCTACATAAGTCACATCTTCGTTGTTATTCTCACCATGGGATAAAGTATCTTATCTGCTGTACTTTTTTTTTTTTTTAGTATTTCTCTTAAATGGCAAGAAAGAACATAATAAAGATTGGTGATAATCTCAATTGTAAATCGAGTAAATTGTAAATTGGGTAAATACTGACATGAGAAATACAGGTTTCCTCACTTAAACTGCTGTAGGGTTTTAAAATTGTTCAGTGAAATCATGTGCCCTTGCTTTATAGTTCTCCTAAAATGAGTACAGCCTTAAAATACATGAGGTTCAGATTTAAAAAACATGAGACCTTAACAAATACTCATTACACTGGTCACAGACACAAGCTTTTATTTTCTCATTAAATACAGATATTCAGTGTCCCAACTAGACAAATCTAAGGCCAATCTCTCCCTAGCAAGTGGAAATAAAAATATATTCTCAGTCATCTTTTGCTCTATACTGTGTGACTTCTTTTTTACTTTGTACATTTGCCATTTCTTTTGTTTTTCTTTTCAGTTTTAGCTGTTTACATTTACTGAAAATCATTGTGTGTATATGCAGAAGGATTGCAATCACTCTTCAGTTATTATTAAACACTATGCCACTTCTGTGCCCAGGGTATTGTACAAGGTTTTTAGTAACATGAAATTACAGCTTAGAGATAAACTGATATTTTGTGTGATAGGTATGTCAGCTCTACTGCTCTATCTCATGAAAGGAACTATGACTCAGTAACAAAACTGCATTTGTTATTGGAAATATAAGATAACTTTGTGTTGTTTTTCCATGACCTTACTCAAGGCTTCCACACTGCAAATATATTCTGCACGTATTCTGCACGGGTGTATTCCCAAGTGGTGTGCAAACGAACTTTGCTGCATAGTCAACAATGTTTGCCCTTTTTGCAAGCAAAAAGCTGTCTTCTTAAATGCAAACACAGCAGCTCCACCTACTCCTTATTGAAATACAGAGAATATGTAACAGAACTGTCCAGAGAAGCTTAAAAACTGGGAGGATAACAGAGTTAGGGTTTAAAGAAGAAAAATATCTTCATCAAGTCAGTTGTCTCAGTTCTGCTGTTTGTCTGGTGGAAGGCTTTGCAGAGAAATTATCAGCTGCCTAGAGCAATAGTTCCTCTTTCCCATTCTGGCTGAAGAAGATTGGATTAGTCTTTGCCAGCAATTAATACTTGACATGAAGAAATTCAAGTTTTTAGCGTGAGTAAAGTCCTTTTATATTTCTTTCTGCATACTGAAGGGAGCACATTGAATCTGGCATCCTGTTGCATGCATATCCAGATGATGAGATGTCTACATGTGGTGTTGCACATATATGTAATGTCACATACATATAAAGTTACATATGATGTAACTATACATGAAAGCAAAACCAAAAAACCCAAACAAACAAAAAGAGTTATTAAGCAAGATTTTACCTTTTCTTTGACATTTGGATTTATTAATATTGGGCCATCTAGGTTTTAAGGAAAAAAAGTCCCAAAAAAGCACTCTGAGAAGCAGACTTTTTCTTAGGAAGAAATCTGTGTGGCCAAAACATAATTTTCCACTTAAGAATAGCTCTGCTGGAAAATGTTCAACTAACCTTATTGGAAAACTTTGAATATGGAGGAGACAAGACATAAAGTATCTTTCAGGACTAAACTGTTCAAAGGTCTAGGAAAAAAAAAGCCAGTTCAGAATATGCTATATACAAGCGGTATAAGTGGTAATACTGAAGGCCACAAGGGCTCCTAATTTCTTCCAGCTGAAACCAGTTTTCCGGATAACATACTCTCAAAAGTAAATCTTGTTGAAGACTCTTTTCATCTGCATTTGAACTTTCTATTCTCTTCTACTTCACTTCAAATCCTTAGAAGTTTTTGTTTTTAATGGCAAAATATATTTTGGAAATTCTGTTTGTAAGAAAAAAGTAAAATTATCCACACTTGTGAATGTACTAAAAGACTACCGAATCAGGAATTAGAGTGCAGAAAAGAAGTAGAAAACAGTATGATTTGTCGTAGATTCCATGACCTGAACATTTTTTATACTATGTCATTCTTCCAGAATTATGCAAATGTATGTTCAATTCACTTGATACTTTAGATGCTAAAAAAACCCTCTAAAAAACTAACTTTAAAAAAGCTACTACATAGAAGTAAACTACTATAAAATAATTTATTAATTGGACAAAAAAACTGAAATTCTTGCTATTCTGTGAATCTCCACCAAAAAATATAGGAAGTTCTATGCTTCATTATCCTAGTAAGCCATACTGAACCTTGTAAAAAAGCAAATGCTATTTATAATTTTCTTTAAAGTGCATAGTTTAATTGGCAAAATGTCAAGGCTGATTCAATCAGATTGGTGGCATGATCGTTGACATTCTTCAAGTATTCTGATTCACATCAGAAATTGAAGACATATGTTGTGGGAGAAGATGTCTTAACAATGAAAATATTGTTGGTTCAGACAGATGGTAACTTTTTTAGTAAGGAAAATGAGAACAAGAATATGACAGCTGAATAAAAGTTAAAACCTATTAAAACTGACAAGGTCAAAGATTGGATGGAGCAAGAAGGAGGTGGATTTCAAAATAACTGTTAAAAATAGTACTTGATAAAAGAAAAGTTTTCTCTTCGTGATGATCTTCATCACCAAAAACATTTGCCTTTTTTTTTTTCCCCTAGATGTATAACTGGTAAGAAACAGGCTGTTTGGCAGAAAAAAAAACAAAACAAAAACAAAGAGTCCCTGAAGTTGATTCAAAGTTTAGCACTTTTTAGCTTGTACATCAATACTGCTTTATGTTACTGGATTCTTTATTCAAAAGTAGTCATTCAAGGCCTGACTGTGTGGCCTGTATTCACATGAGTGAACATGTAAGTTCTCCTGCTATAGCAAATAATTTTAATTGCTTATTTATAGATTGGCAACACCTTATGGAATTCTCTCGTCCTTTCCTGTTCCAGAGAGTGACTTTAAATCTTTGGCCATTATTTCATCTCCCTTTTTTTTTTTTTTTTCTTTTAATTTATTGGATAAGTGTTCTTATTTTATCTCCTAGCTAATTTTGCATGTCTATACTTGATTAAGTGGAGTTAAATTTGATGCTAGGTATCAATAGCACCTTTCAAAAAATTCAATTTTGAAAGCTTTAAAGAAAAATCAGAGCTTGAAATGGGAAACATTAAAATTACAACCATTTAGGAAAGCCCACCTCTAAATGCCAGATTCCAATTAGAATTTATAAATTAAACTTCTTAATCAGTGTTAAATAATCTCATATAAAAGAAAAAATACGTACAGATATATAGTAAATATTCTAACCTGTGACAAAACAATATTATTTGTACGAAGACTAGTTTAAACATATCAGTCAGTTTATTTTGCATAATGAAAATAATTTTTCTGCTGACAAGAAAACATATTCTTCTATCAAACATTAAACAACATATTTTATTTATGCCCATGAAGGTTTGAAATTATTCATCTTAAAATCACACTGAACTTTCAGAAAACCTTTGAAAATTAAATTACATTTAGGAGAAACTCATTCCTCAACATTCAGGAACCAGAATTCTGCTATTCCAGATTAAGACAATGTTTTCTTCGAACTGTAATGCTTACCCAGCCTCATAAGCAGGTTCTTCTCATTAGTTCATTGAAGGCTTTCAGTCTCTACATTGAATCCTTCCTGGGATATTTATTCTACTGAATAGCTACCAATACTTGATGTTATCTCTCTTAGGTGAGTGTGATTAAAAGGACACAGAGAAAGAAAGTTTTAAGATATTTACTGTAAAGAATTCTATTTTCTTCCTAGCCCTAAGCAAAATTTCATTACCGGTGTCTGCTGGATGACACCACTACTTTACTGTTTATTGACCAAAAGCCTCTTTTAATAATTCTTAAAACTGAAATAAAACACACGTACCCAGTTGTGGCATACTCATAGGAATTTAGAACAAATACATACAGCAGCACTGGCTAACATCTCAACTGTTATTTACAGTTTTGCGTACACAATACTTTGGAGTGCTTAAATTTGAAACAGAGAATTCTCCTTAAGTAGTATTTTGTAAAGCAATGCCATAACCCAGTCTTTGTTAATAATGTTGCCTCTTACCTTTTACAGGACGCGAGGAATATGCAGATGGACTATCCAGGCTTACACAGCTACCAGTATCAGCACAGAGCAGAACTGAGAAATTGCTGAAGTCTGCTTTGCTACTCAGCACTTTTACATGCCAGAGTTCATTTCAGATGGCATGTTAAGGACAACTGATTTAGCATGAAGGGGCAACACAAATACTAGGTCATCTAAATATATCATTTCCACTTTTATTGGTGATTATTGTGCTGGTTTAAAGGTAAACCGGCAGGAGAAATGAATCCAACTCAAAAGAGTTTAGAAGTCAGAACTACAATTTAATAAAAAGATTACAATGGATACACTGATACAAAGGAAAATTGGTTTCAGCCCTCAAAACCCAGTTGTACAACCCAGGCCCCTGGGGCACAAACAGTATGGTGCTCACCAGCCCCTGTGCTGAGCACTACGTGGTCCCCCTGAGTCCAAAGCAAAAAGAAAAGGAAAACCTGTTTTCCTTCCAGAAGGTTGGTGGTCAGAGTCTGGTCGAGAGTGATAGTTGCAGTCCTGTTGAGGTTCTGGTCCTCCTCTCAGTCTGACGAGTGAGTGAGTGCCTCAAGTTCCAAAACCCCAAGCTTATATATGCTTCAGTTCAGATAGGAACACCCAGTACCTCCCCCAGGGTGAGGGTTTTCACAATGGGCAGTTTACTCAGTGAGTCACAGGATATTTTTGGTCTACTTGATGGCCCATTAGCAGACATGACCCCCTCAGGTTGGGTGTGAAGGTGTTAATGACTCCTGGAGGGGAGTTATCACACCTGAATCATTGGTGTGAAGACAGGGAACCTTCTTATCTCTGTTTTTCCCATGCAGACAGTCCATAGCCTGAGGGTGTCAGGTGTGTCCTGGGCAGCTGTTGCGAACAATGCATCATTAACAGTTCATGATAAATGGCAGAGAGGGTATGGAATACACAGTTCCAGTTACATTCCCACAGTGATAAACTGGTCCCAGCCACTATAACTAGGACAATTATAAAAGATCAGAATATGCACTGTCTCTCAGTCAACCATAAATTCATCAGAACTCAACGCAAAAAATAACATCCACATTCCCTGAAAGAAAAATTAAAAATGCGAAAGGAAATCACTAAGAAACAAATAAACTTCTGAGAAATTTCTCCTTGGTCTTTGGAAGTATTTATGTGAGAGATAGGCATCCATTTATACCACCTTCATGAAAGATAGGGTTTTATGTATTCTGCACTATGTAACGACCTCATTCTGAAATCCTTCTGTAACAAATACTTATTACAAAAACAATTATATTCTTGTTTCACTGAAGTTATCAAATGATTGCTGAACACAATATAGGCAGGATTTAAGAATGCAAAATTGGACTTTCGTATAACAAAAAACAGGTTTTTTTCAGGAGTAAAACTTTTTATGGTCTGGACAAAGCTTTCTTTTTCCTTTGTTTCTAGGATAGCATCAAACCTCCATCCCTCAGAATGGATATTTCTCTTACTGAGAGCATAATTCCTTTTGATGCAATTGTGAGTTCCAACTGTATTAAGACTGAAGGTTGGAAGTCTGCTGCACCAATCTAGAATTTTAATTAGAAAAAATTATGTGCCTAGACTTAAGCACAGACTTAAATCCTTGTTCGACTGGGGTCTATGTCAGTATCTTGGCAGGATCTCAACAAATACAGCCCAAAGAAATTAAGAAAATAAGAGCTTTTTTAAGGTAATAATTTTACATATGACTTCACTGAATGTACAGTCAAGCCAAATAACTGACGAATAAGTTTAACTTAAACATAGAATGAAATTTGTATGGTTTCTTAGACTGTAATATTAGATGAAGCTTTGTCATACCTAAATTCAAAAAACTCCTAGAAACTTCATGATATTAGAGCAACTAATTCCTCTTTAACATTTTTGAAATAACTGGGTTTTATAATGCTCTAAATAGATCAAAATAGAAAGTCTATGACATTTGAGCTGTTAATTTTAAAATTATTTGCTCTGTAGAAACAAGTAAAAAATTCATTCGGAAAGTTAATTTCTTTTTTCTTCCCCTCCAAAGACATTTAACAGAATACTTTTCTAATATCCAAATTAGGTCAGTTAATTTTTCAGTATTTTTCAGTATAGATTTTCTACATCTTTATCAGAACTAAAAATAAATATTAATTATGTGCTGGATTAAGCAAATAGATATGCCTCCTTAGGAAAGCAAAACAAAGTTCATGCAGAAATCAGTCACTTACTGGAATGAAACATCATGGTATTTAAACTTCAAGAGAAAGAATTTACACCCAACACCAGGTATCTAACATGCATTAAAAATCCAGCAACACCATTCTTTTTATCTGTTTTAGGGGTATTTTTGTGATCTCCTTTTCTAATAATAAATGTTTCTTTATTTTCATGACATTAATTTAAGGCCCAATCTTTTATCTACCTCACTTTATTGCCTGACCAGAACATCTCTGTTTTCCCCAGGGCCTTTCTCGCTCCTCTAAGACTTTTATTTGATAATTTTAAAAGATTCTGATTTTGCAATAGTCTTGTTTAAGTTTGGGTAGCCACAGCAATCACAACCAGTGTTCATATTTTATCATGAGCTTCCAATTCAGTTTTTCATGCAATATAGTATTTTTTATTTGCAAATTCAGGATTTACACTTTAAGAAAACTGTTAAATTTCTTTTTCAAATGAAGCTTAGCTCACCCTGCATTCTAAATAGTCATAGAATCTTACATATTAATTAGAAGTTCTGTAACTAAGAGAATAAATTAGCAGTTTACCCAAACAGAAAGAGCAGCAATTAAAATATAAATTATTTTATTATTTTCAGACTGAAGAAAAAGATTTTGAGGCAAAGAGGTTATCACCATATGATTTTTGCTTAAAGAAAAATCAAGTGATCTAGGAAAAGAAAGATCTCTCAATTACAATATTTAATTTTGAAACCATGTTTTGAGCTGGGGACACTTGGAGCCTTGGAAATAAACTTTTCAATTTTAACTGCTAATTATAAATGAGTTGGAAAAGAAAAGAGATATCTGGTTTCCCCAAAATTATCCTTTGATCTATATTTTGGTTCTTAGCAGCCAAGAAAGTGAATGAAAAATTATGCCCAGCAGGCGTAATCAATTCCTTCTTCTTTAAAAGCCCTGTCAAAGTTATTTCACAGATTCATATAAAACCTAAAATATGCCAAACACATTGCTGTGCTTTGGATTGTAATCCTACCCATTACATTTTTCAGTCATCTGAGTGAATGGAGGCCTGATATCATATTGAGATAAACAACTGGATTCATGGTGAATGCGACATGAGGAATGTTTCTGAAAAGCAGGGTCCCTCTACTAACCTTCAGGCTTCTGCACTGGCACATTAACATCAAACAGGTAGACTATACTTGTAGAATCTCTGCTGGGATATTTCTGTTTTATTGTGATTTACAACAAGGTGTCAGCTCATGGGATCTGTGATGGAATGAATACCACAAGGAAACTACTTTCTTTTTTTTTTTTTCTTTTTTTTCTTTTTTTTTTTAATACCAACTAAATACTACCCACAAGTTTAGCCTCTGGCTTCTAAAAATGTAATAATCTAAACATGTATTAGATAAACTGAGAGAGAAAATATTTACATAAAATGTAAAAATCAATTTTTAGGTGTCTTTCCACTCTTATAGACATGGAAAGTTTAAAAGAAGTAACTTTGTGTCTCCTGGTTCTTCTGAAATGGAGAACAGAGCGGTCAAACCTCTCAGAAACTTTTGGTTTAGGCACGCCCTATTTGTCCTTGTCAGTCAAAGGAGAAGTCTAAGACCACGGGTCTGCAGATCAGCATTATAAGCTACCAGATCTGTAACTTCACCTTCCATCACTACTCTGTATATTCTTGTGTAAAAGGCTTCTGTCCTTTACGTATCATTCAGTAAC